>JANZXR010341797.1:0-24341 GCA_027575705.1 Erythroxylum echinodendron
TAGAGCTGGCTGCAGTTGTATTTGCTCTGAAGATTTGGAGACACTACTTATATGGTGAGACTTTTCAGATCTTCACTTATCATAAGAGTTTGAGACACTTACTGAGTCAGAGGGAGTTGAATCTGAGGCAGAGGAGATGGATTGAGCTGCTGAAGAATTATAATTGTACTATTGAGTACCACCCGAGAAAAGCTAATGTGGTGGCAGATGCGTTGAGCAGGAAGTCTCATATTAGTGCAGCTCAGATTCAGGTATTGAGATTACCTAACTTGATATATTTGAGAACTTTGAATGTAGAGTTGAATCTGGAGCAGAGTGGAGCTTTGATAGCCACTCTGAAACTCAGACCTATGCTACATGACAGGATTAGGAAAGTTTAGGATAAAGATCCTGTCATAGTGAAGCTTATGGAGAAAGTGAAGGCAGATCCAGATTCTGAGTTTGAGTTGAGAGATAGGACATTATGGTTGAGACAGAGATTATGTGTGCCTGATGTGGATGATCTGAGGAAGGAGATTCTGGAGGAAGCCCATATGGACACATATGCTTTGCATCCTGGTACTACCAAGATGTATAACACACTTAAGTAGCATTTCTGGTGGCCTGGAATGAAGAAGCAGGTGGCTGAGTATGTGTCTCGGTGTATGACATGCCAGCAAGTTAAAGCTGAGCACCAGGTTCCAGTTGGGAAACTCCATCTGTTGCCTATTCTTGAGTGGAAATGGGAGCGAATTACTATGGACTTTATTATGGGGTTGCCTAAGACTCCGAGGCAGCATGATATTTGGGAGTATATTGGAAGTGTTTTGTTTGCATCCGAATTCTGACTGATTTCTAAATACTCAACGAATGAATGCCAGACTGAGGTCTGATGAATTTAAGATTCTGTCTGTGCATCATAAGTAAATGTTTCTGATGGCATATTATGTTGTTTGATGCATTTCATAAAATGCATGTTTAGATAAAGGCGTTGTGATCAGAGTAGTCAGTTTGAAAGAGCTTTAAGCTCAAAATTCTGCACGTAGAGCTTTGCTATGTGATTTTTGTATCTGACTGAGCCCAATGGGCCAGTATCTATATCTATATCTATATTTAAAAGGTGCTCGGTCACAACAAATAATAACAAATCTAGAGTCTCATGTGCATCTGTATTTTTATATTTAAGATTATGAAATGTATGCTTATGAAACCTTTTCTGAAATTGTGATGATAAAGTGATATGCTATGATAATGTGATTGATTGGGTTACACATGTTCTAAAAGAATGTATATGAAATGTTTGACATTCATTATGTCTTATTGAGATGGAAAATGTTGTGAAATCAGTTGGTTGTGTAATATTTGTATATTTGACTTAAGTGAGATCATCAATGATGGTTGACTCACTGAAATCGTAAAACTCATCAAAAATTGCAACATAGCTTTATAGGTACGAGACAGGAGACCTAGTTTGTAAGATTTTCTAAAGGAACATTGTAGATTAAGATATGGCTCAAAGGTTTATCAGCTGACATCAGAGGAGTTGTAAATTGTATTATGTAGTTTCTTTGACATGTAGAACTTTTGTATAAAGGATTGTAAACTTTTTTCATGTTTGGTAATGTAAATATTTATTTTAATGACTACAATGTAAACTTCAGTGAATGAATGAAATGAAGAGTTGAGGTTAAGTATTGTGTATTCTTTATGATGCCAATTAAGAGATTATGTTTGCGCTAACATACATTATCATAGGATATGTATTTGAATGTCCTCTAGATGTTTGGGTATATACTCTATGATAGTAGGATGCTGCACGCTAGACCATGTATTTTTTGGAAATTACCCTCCATCCTACTAGAATTGTAGAGTATTTTGCTGCAATTACAAAGTATTAGCATTCATAATATTAATCAACTCTTCTAGAGATAGACCGGAGTCGTGATAGGAAGCTTCTGGTCTATATGAGAATTGTTGTACATCCTGCAAACTATCGTGGAAGTAATTTTGATGATTATCCCATGCATAACAAAAGTTAGGTTAATCAGTCCAAATATTATTATAGGATTAAGAATATGAGTTATAAAAGAAATTACTGATAGGTGTGCATTAGGATATATTTTTATAGGTAATTGGCATGTGTTTTCTAGCATAATTGTTCCTTATTTTTCTAGTTTAGGATTCATTTTGTATGTTTTCATTAAGTTTGATTTCCATTGTGTTCTTGTTTTTTGGATGCTAATTGAGGGTAAGAATTGCTTATTTTTGCGTAGGAAAGGAGAGAAAGCAAGTTGGAGGATGAACAAGAGAGCATAGAAGAGAAGATAAGAGGATCACATCTGTGATCAAGATAGAAGGTTTCTACCCGTAATTACTACGGTCGTGGGAATTATAGGTAGAAACCAAGTTGGAGGATGAAGAAGAGAGCATTGAAGAGAAGACAAGAGGATCACATCTGTGACCAATTCCCACATTTGTGGGAATTAGGAAAATTCCCACAAATTTGGGAAATCAAGACAGAAGGTTTCTACTTGTAATTCCTACGCTCGTGGGAATCATGCAGATTCCCACAGGCGTGGGAAGTGAAATCTGAGGTAATCTGCGAGGCTTCATTAAACCTAATTTTTTGGACTATATAAAGAGAATTAAGCCTCCATCTTCAAGGGAGACAACACCCACCTGTAGAAAGACCATCCTTGGGTGAAGAACACATGTTTGGAGCATCAAGGAAGGATTGAAAACAAGGATCATCATCAAGATTGGAGAAAATAACACATCAACACCAAAATTTCAGATTTTGGCAAAGAAGAGAAAGAGTTTTCTTATTTACTTTCTATCATTTTAATCTCTTCCTTTCTTTGTAAAGATGGATTATTTGGATGTTGATAGTGTTATATAGACTATGTTAGGTTAATTTCATATTAGGGATTATTTTTTCATTATTTTGTCAAAACGCATGTTTTATTGAATTGAATGAAGTGTCTTTGATAATTGTTATTCTTAATTGTCATCTTGCAACAAATCGAGAGTGTGAGTGAGATGAAAATTATGTAGGATTGTACAACAAGAGTTGGCGACCATTGAATAATTAGAAGAGAGATCTCAATTAGTCAATTGATCCTCCATAGGATAGGGTAATAACTAGTTAAATCAGTAGAGTCATTAGGTAGGTTGAGAGATCATTCAATCGATTCCCGTAAATTCAATTAGGGATAAATAGTTACACCTTGAGAGAGGGTAATTAGTACATTCAAAAATCTAGGATGAGACACAATTCAATCAATGAAACATGAGGGAGACAGAATAAGGAAAAAGTAATCTCTAGCATTCTAGCATTTAGATCTTTGAATTCAAATTTTCTACGATTGCGGTATTGTCCATTTCTTACATTAGTCTTTTATTTTTAATTTAATTTTCTAGATTAATTGCATCAAACAATTTTATTTCTTAAACAAATTCTTTTCTAGATTAAGTGGTGTTTGGGAATCAATCCATGTGGGATTGATATCCGCTCTTTCTAACTACAAGTCACGACCTGTTCACTTGTAGTTTTTTTAACATAAAACAAGGAGATAGGTTTTATAATGCATCAATAATTACCTCTGTCCATATCTAATTTTTTTCTACAAATATGAAACAAAAAATGAAAAGATCACAAAATAACTGAAAAGAAATCAATTACAAACAAAAATATACAAAACACCAATTAAATAACAAACAAAAACTAAAACACCATACCCCCAGCAACGATGCCAAAATTGAAAGCCCGTCGTAACGCTAGTCAAAATAAAATAACTAGACTACTACTATAGCAGTGGTGAGTCTAGGTCGATCCCACAGAGAGTGTGTAAAAAGTTGTTGAAATGAAATTAATCGATGTTTAGGAAAAATAAGGGGTTGGATTTTAGAATAAGAAAATAAAATGAAACTAAATATATAACTCATTCCCAAATTCGTGGGCAGTACGTAGGAAGGAGAAAATGTTGGTTTTGGACAACTATCAGACTATATAAGGTTAAGGTACTTAATAATAGGTTAATTGAACTTAATTGAGGTTGAAAATGAACCTAGATGATGTTAGATTAGTTGAGTAAAATTAATTTAGTTATGGATTATTAATTGAGGTAATTACTTAAAGAATGTCTGGTTAATAAATAATGTGTCTAATGTTGAAATGTATGGTGTGTTCAAGGATGAATGTGTCCTTATGAATACAAATGTGTTTCAAAGGGTTTATGCGATGTGAATTGAATATAATTGTTTATGAATTGGAAATTTATGTAATTATATGTAATGTGTAAATATATAACGCATTTAATGGTACATTATTGCAAATGTTTATGCTCATAAGATATGATAGGTTTGATTGGATGTGCATGTATGTGTTCAATTTGAGGAAAGTGGAATAAAGACATATATTACGCACTACATCTTTTGCATGTGATTCTGAACCTGAAATTGTTTGTTTTAAAACTACCAAGTCTTAGTCATGGGCAAATAAGCATGCCTAGAAGGGTTTGCAGCTGCTCCTGTTACACTTCAGTGTCTCCTGATATTGACACTTTGGTGTCTTTTTTACTAAGACATAAGTCTCTCCTATTATGTGATACCAATCATAGGCATCTCTTGTTCTGGTTCTATTACCCACTTCTATAAAGATATTAGTAGGCTAACTTGTTTGCTTTTCTGATATATGTTCAATTCTGATATAAGCTAAGCTCAATTCTGATAAAACTAAATTTTGTTATGATATAATCAAGTTCTGTTTTGATACTCAAAGTTCTGTTTTGTTATTATGATATTCTGTTCGGATACTTATAAGATTTGTTCAAGTATATCCTATTCTGATATGTTATATTATGTTCTGATGTGAATGATATTTGATTGTTCTTTAATATGAACAATTAAAGGTTGTGTGTGATTTGACATGATTCAGTGCATGTGAATGCTAGATGATTATTAGAAACAGTTGTCAGATTATACCTTGTTTAGTTATTCCCCACTAAGCTATATGCTTAGCATAGTGGTTTTGCCTCCATGTAGGTTCTGATAAGAACATCTAAGGCTGGGACAATCGTAATGTTCAAAGAAGGATGTGTTTTGTTTTGGAAGAGGTATCTTAGTGTTTATGTTTAAGTTGTATTTCAACGTAAAGAGTCATGTTGTATTTTGTGTTTTGTTTAATACTTTGTAATAACCTTGATAAATGATGGATTTGGAACTTATGGCATGTATTTAGAACAATACAATATGTTTGATAAGTTTTGTTTATAACAACATCTAATGATATATAATGTATGTTCTTGAGTTTTGGAAGTGGTTTGGATTATTTAGCATGTTTTGATTCTGTTTTGTGTGGCATTTGCATATCATTTTGGGGGGTATATGGGTGTTACATCAAGTGTGGGAGCCCATTGGACATTGTCCAGGTAATGTTGGACCTTCATATAAAAAACTTATCATATAACTATAAGTTGATAAAACCTTAACAAAAGCTAAGAGTTGCTTTCATCTAAATTTTTAGTATTATTGTTTTTACAATATTATTTTTAACATTATAAAATTTCAATATTTAACTTAAATTATAAAACCCCAAACTTTTCCTTTCATTTGAATTTAATTTTTTTGGTGAATTGTATTTTTGAATAAATAGTGAAACTAGGTGAATAGTATTTTCACTTGAATAGTGATTTTTAGGAACCTAAACCTGAAAAAGAAATTGAAAATTTATGGAATAGGTTTTAGAGTCTAACGATACTGAAACGGGTCAAAATAAGTCTAATTGGATGGATTTCATGAGTTCCAAATCTTTAGGATTAAAATACCTCTTTTGGAAAATAATGAGTATTGATGATTATAAACCCACTCAAAATTTTTTAAAGCATCTAATCAATAAGTATTGACCTTAATTAGAGTATTTCATGGTCAATTTGATGATGTTGCTAAAAATTTTCATAATTTAATTTGATTAGTAGGTGAATTAAATTCATTAAAGAAATTTGGTCTTTTTGTATAAAATGGTATTAATAAATTAATGAGTCACACTTAATGGCCAATGAGAAAATGACATGTGTGCGATGAGTCAGTAGAGATGACCAATTAGGGAATGACATGTGTAATGCACTAAAGAGTATAAAAAGCAAGAATTAAGATAAAATTGCTTCAATTTGGTGAAACCATGAGAGTGAAAAAGAAAAGAAAAGAAAAGAAAAGAAGTCAAGTTGAGATTTGGCCAAGGAGAAGAGGAAGAAGAGGCCTGCTATTTTTTATAGATTTTGAGTGTGATTTGGAGGAATTTTGATAAAGTCTAAGTGCTTATTAATTACCCAAGTGATTGAAAGGAAATTTGGTAATTTTCATAGCTTAAGCTATTAGTTTTGTGGGTTTTTGAGTGGGATGGATTTATTTAAAATCAATGGTGGTTTTTGACTTGCCATGGACTAGAAAATAAGCTTGTAAGCATTTAAGGAATGAAAAAAAAAAGTAAACCAAGAGATCAAGCCTGAAAGAATTAATCAAGGTTAGGATTTTATGACTAAAAATTGGTTTGATTTCATTTTATATGTTTGGACTTCAATTCATATACGTAGGAAGCTAATTAGTTTGTTGAAAATAAAAATGAAATTCATTGGTAGCTTAGATGATGAATTTGGACTAGGAGAAGTTTATGTAAGTTTGAGGATTTTGTGGTTAAATGGTTAGGGATGATATTATGTGAATTGAATAACGTTATAGGTTTTAAAACATGTATTTTTGATATAATATGTTAAGAAAATAGAATGATAATTGACGCGTATCAATTCAACCAAGTTAGTAAATTGTTGGAGAAAAATTGTAAATTTTAGTTTAATGTGTTTGGATGATGCTTGGCATGGATCTCAGGTGAATTGTGTTGAAAATTTAGAAAGAAATTGAAATGATCATATGTGTGTGTGTGTGTGTGGTGAGGACAATTCGGCCTTAAGAGGAACTGTAGTTATTGGTGTGACTTGTTGAAGTTTAGTTATGATTATGGCATCCATGAGCTGAAATTTTAAGGTTGTAATTCTGAAAAATCAAATGGAAAAAATTAGCATTAATAGCATTACATATTCATCCATATGGTGACTTAATTAGGTGAGATAGTGTTTTGAAGAAATTGATAAGTTAGAATGGGTAAAAGATGGTATTTAAGTAATTTTTTAAGTTAGATTTTGAAATGGAGAACAATAGATTAGCTTACGAAAGCTAAAGCAGAAATATGATTAGCGTATATGTTACACGATTAAACATTAATCTTAAATTCGTTTAAACTAAAAATATAGTTTTAATGCCTTATTTCCTAATTAAGAAATAAATGCCTAAGCAAAATGTGATTTCTGTAGGTAAAGGAGAGGTATAGAATGTGTGCATATGCTTGGCGAAAAATTTGCAAAATAGTAAATGTATTTTAATTGTTTTATATGAATAAATTATTTGCAAAAGAATTGATGAAATGTGATTTTAAATTATGCATTAAATTTTATTATTATGAATTTTATTAGTATCGTCATTGAAGTTAATAAAAAGAAAATAATTTTTATTCTAAGTTACGCCTTAATGGTATTACATATTTACTAATCAGAGTACCCTAAAACATGCATGGGAGTGTATAGGGGCGTCAGTTACTAACAGAGGGTGGTATTGTGTTTGCTAGTAGTCTAGTGAGTAACCCTCTGCATGTATTGGGTATATATAGTGCTAGCCAAAATTGTTACGGGTAAGTAATGTAAAACTAGTTGCATAACTACCAATTATAGCGGTTAACCTATTGCGAGTAACTGATGTAGAACTAGCTTCGCAACTAATGGTTAACCAGTTACGGGTAAGTGATGCAGAACTAGCTCCTTGACTTTGTACTTAGGGCACCGTATGGTACCAAATCTAGTTGTTGGCTTATCTTTAGTATAAAAGTTTTCAGAAAACTTATTGTCACCATTGTTTATTATTTAATAAAAAAGGAAAAATGGAAAATGAAAACTTTTATATTATGAATTTAATTTCAAAAAAGCATTTCAAAATACTATTTTATAAAAATTAAAATTGCGTTATACGAAATGAATTGAATTTGTTTTAGGGGGTTTAAATTGTTAAATATGATTTGAATAGAAAATATAAGACTCATTGAGCTCGTTTCACTTATATTTTATTTTATATTTTAAAAAAAACCTCCCAGGTGCATGCTCAGGGGCTTCGGCAGTAGTGACTCTACCTCACAAGTAGTCAACTTCGTCGCCTACTATTGTGTAGGCATTTTTCCCTTGTAAATACTTTTTGGGAACAATTACATATCTATGAAAGTGTTTTTAATGTAATTTTGGTTAAAGAATGCATGTGTATAAATGTTTTTAAATTAAATGCATGAGTATGTTTTAGCCTTTGTTTAAGAAATTGATTTAACTGCTTAAAGTTGCTTATGAGTGGAATTAAAGTCCAAAATTTGTAGTGGGGATTTAGTGTGAATATAGAAGTGTTTTAAACTTTTACGAGGACTTTGGAAGTCTGGGGAATATTAAAATATAGTAATTATGCTGTCAAAATTTTTAATAAAATGATTAAAAAACTCCTCTGTTTATATTTATTAATGTTGATTTAAAACTTTTTGATAAAAAGGACAATAGGCTTAGCTCCATGGGAACTTTCCAGTTGGATCATATATCAACTAGAGGGTCATTCTGGGGTGTTGAGCACCTTCTTAGTCATTTGAGGAGAGGGACCTATCATAAATTTTAGTGAATTTTTAAATTTTAAAATAGCTTTTTTCCTATTAAATCATCAAATATATATGCAACCAAATTTTTTTCCTTTCACTTATGTCATAGGTGGAGACTCTCATTATCTTTACATATATTTGCATATGTTTCTTTTTGGAATAAAAAGGAATTTTTAAGCAATCAAGTGAGTCCCTAGTGGTGAGCATTTAAATATAACTAACGTATGTTAGATTATTGTTAATAATCTATAGTGACCGAAGAAATTTTTTAGGTTATCTTTGAAAAATGGGTCCAATACGGTAGTTATTAGATTTAAAAATATTACAATCATATAGGTTTTTAAGTAAAATCCCTCCCCTCTCTCTTATTTTAAAATTTTTAATTGGTGGTTATAAAAGATAATATATAAAAGCATAATCATAAGAGTTTATCAAAGATTCTTATCCATTAAAAAATCGTGAACAACATAAGGTAGAGAGGGGAAAAACTTTTATAAAGATAATAACTCTAGTTTATTACACTTACTAAGGATATACAATTTCTGTGGATCAAGGTATGTTTCTATTAACTTTATTTTCTATACGAAAATTTTGAATAATGACTTTTTATTTATTTATTTAATTGGTATCAAAGCATGGTTAATGATGTTTATCATGGTTAACATATAAGCGCGAGCAATGGGTTTAAAGTTTTCTTATTTGTGATGGTTGAATAAAACTGGGGCAATTGAGTTTTGTATATTTGACCTATTAAATCATCGATTAAGAGAAACATTATATCACCATTGACAAGAATGCATTCTATATATTTACTCTCTCTGTTTGCTTAGTTTGTGTGTAAAGGATAAAGGAAGTTAAAAAAAGGACATATACATACGTTGACCCATTTGAAAGGACAAATAACACTTTGCTTTTATAGTTTCTTTATAGGCTAAATAATGCAGAAAGAAAAGTGTATTATTTATATTTTTAGGAAAATGTATGTATTTTAATATCAATATTGTTTCTTTTATTTCTATTGTTTCAAATTAGTGATAATGTTTTATTGTTACAAAATAAGTGGAGCATGTTAATGGCCATTGCTTAATGAAGGACAATTAGGAAAAAATGATAAAGAGTTTTTATGTTAAAAATTAAGGTAAATCTTTTACTAGTTTGTTTCTTAAAATCTAGGAAAACTTATGTAATATTTTAAGCTTTTACCAATATGTTTTCTTTACGCAATGCGTTGGTCAAGTTTAATGGGTTAAACTATGCATATTAGTCCAAATAAATCCAATTTCAACTAAGTGTTATGGATTTAAACATAGTAATAGTTTTGGATGAAAAACTTGCAACCATTACTAAGACCAATATAAAAGATGAAAAGTCTTTTTATGAGGCTTAGGAGTGGACAAATAGGCTAAGCTTAAACTTGATACGAATGATGATAGTTGAAAATGCTAAGCCATAAATGCCTAATAAGTGTACACTATTCTATGTTTTGATAGATATTTAAGTGTGCTTTTGAGTGTTTATTAGATTGAGTATCATTTGTATTGGCTTAGAATTGTTATTGTTTGTGTTTGTATGTATTTTAAGTGTTTTTTTAGTTTAGAGCAAGAATTGGATTTTAATTTTATGTTTTAAGAAGTGTTTGGTGTGTTTTGGATTGTTGGAAAATAGGAAATTGAAGAAAATGGAAGACGTAGAAGTGTAGAAGCAAGTCACAATCATGACTTGCTTATCACGATTGTGACAAAGGGTGTAGACAACAATTAGAGCGAATTTTAGGTTTCTAGCACGTGTTTTTTTGGGTCTTTTCAAGTCTTGGGGCTATATTTGGAACTAAATTAAATAAGGAAACCTTAGAAAGAAACTTAGAAGCCTCAAGAACTATTTAAGAACAAGAAAAACACAAAAAAGAAGGCAGTAACCAACACTGACGAGCGGATCAAACATGGGAGATCAAAAAGAACATCGAGGAATTCCAACTTTCCAAATCAAAGGCTTCAGTAGTGTTTTATTCTTTTCCTTTATTTCATTCATTGTACTTGATGTGTAATCTAAATTCTATGATGTTAAACATGTCTATGGAGTTCTAAATTTGATATTAGGATTTAATTTGGAATTATTTTATGACAATGATTATTATTGATTTCAATACATACTTAAATGTTTGTGATAATTGTCCATGTTTAAACTTAACAAGAAATCAAGAGGGTGAGTCAAAAATTATCAGTGTTAGATTATAAAATGAGAGTTGGTAGTTTAATAAACTTGTAATTATCAAATTAACAATCATTCAAAGAGAGATCTTGTTTAAGAAATTAATTATCCAATACATATCTTCAGATCTAATGAAAACGTTAAGGATCGTTTTGTGAACCAAGAGATTGCAAATCTAAAATTTTTAAATTCAATTAGGGTTAATTGATTAGATCTTTTGAGAGAGTAATTAATACTTAGGAAATCTAGGATCGAACACATGATTGAATCAACAATAGTAAAGGAAACAAAATATGGAAAAAATAAGTTCTAAGTATTCAATCTTGATCACAACCTTAAATTTAAGTAACAACTCACTTGTTATTTGAATTATTTTCTTTGTTTTATTATTTTTTTCAATTTATGTTATTTATTTATATGCAAATCAAATTCTAAATACCTTAGATAAAGTTAGGTTCAAATTGCTAATCTTACATAATCCTTGTGGGAACGATAACTTTATATACTATAAGATACAATTCATATACTTGTGATGTATTGAGGGTTTTAATAGATATAAACTTGCTCAACAATGCCAAAACAAACCATGCAAGGGAATTTATGATGAAGCTAAAGGAGTACTCCCAATTAGACATAACTGATAAGTCCATTATAAAAAACCTAATAAGTGCGCCAATAACTAAGAAGTTTGACTGGTCATAATCTATTCATGATCATATGATAGGTATGGCAAATCTAGCAGCAAAGTTGAAATCAATAGGTATGGATTTAAGTGAATACTTTTTGGTTCAGTTTATTTTCAACTTACTTCTTCTCAAGTTTGGCCAGTCCTTGGTGAATTATAACACTCTGAAAGGAAATTGGAACTTTTAAGAAACTAAAGCCGTGCTGGTTTAATAGGAAAGGAGGTTAAAAAAGATGAAGGAGCACTTTATCCATCCCACATTTAATGATAGATCTAGTAATAGCAAAGCTAAACTAAGTAAAAAGGACAAAAGGAAGGATAAATCCCCAATGAAAGTCAATGAGAGTCAAATCTATAAGGAACAAAGATGAGACTTCTGCAAGAAAGTTGGTCACTTCAAGAAAGATTGTCCGAAAAGAAAGATATACATTATATTCCAGTATGTTTTGAATTAAATCTTATTGATGTGTTAGACTATAGAGCAACTACTCGCATATCATATATTACATAGATATTCCTTTCAATCTAGCCCATAAACAGAACTAGAACATTATGAAGGTATCGACAGAGGGAATCGGGATGTATAGATTGATCTTGGATACTGGGTATTGTCTAGATCTAAAAAAAAATGTCTTTATGTTCCTAGATGCACTAGGAATCTAGTTTTTGTTGGATAGTTGGATGAAGTAGTTATTAACCTTAAGATTAGAATATTTGTTTTTTCATTGTATAAACATGAGTACTATTATGGTTCTGGTACTTTAATTGATCATTTATATCATTTCAATCTTAATTCTGACTATGTTGATATGTGTTTCATATTGAACATAGTATATGTAGTAAGTGTAGTACATATAATGAGTATTCTTCTTTCTTATGGCATCAAATGTTAAGTCACATATCCAAAAGAAATTTTAAGGTTAGTGAAAAGTCAAATCTTACCTCAGTTGGATTTTGCTTATTAGGATATGTGTGGATTGAATTAAAGGAAAGTAAACTATGCATATATCAATCATCTAGTCATAAGAAGTAGTAAACTTCTTGAGTTAATACACACCAACTAGACATGGCAATTCTGGCCTAGCCCAGCCCGGCCTGTTTCGGCCCGCGACCTGACAAAACGGTGTAGTTTTGTCCAAAACGACGCCGTTTTGTATTTTTTAATTAAAAAATATAGATGGTTGTCTGGCCTGCCGTGATTGAGGGCCCAGGCTCGGTCGAACAAAACGACGTTGTTTTTTATTTTTTAAATTAAAAAAATATAGACGGGCTGTTCGACCTGCTGTGATTGAGGGCCCAAGCCCGGCCCGGCCCATTAACATCCTTAACACCAACATTTGTGGTCCTTTTAACATTCCATATTTTATTAATGATTTCTCACGGTATTGTTACCTATATCTGCCACGAAAAAAGTCTCAATCAATAGACATCCTCGATGTGTTCATTAATGAGGTGGAAAGGTCACTAGATAACAAAGTAAAAGTAGAGAGTTTTGATAAAGGTGGTGCACATTATGGTAAATTTTATAAAAGAGGATACTACATACTGCACATTACACAATGCTTGATACCTTATAGCAAGATACTATAAATAAAAGGCATAATCATACACTTGTGGACATGATTAGGAGCATGTTAAGTTACAGTATTGTACCTTTTTCTTTATAGATGAATGCATTGAAAGCTATTGTATATTTTCTTAAAACAATTCCTAGTAAGATAGTTCCTAAGACTCCAAATGACATGTGGATAAATAGGAAACTTAGTTTGAGACACCTTCATATTTGGCGTTGCCCAATAGAAGTAAGGGTATATAATCCATATAAAAAGAAACCTAGTGCGAGAATAGTTAGTGGTTACTTCATCGACTATCCTGAAAACCAAAGGGGCTAAATTTTACTATCTTCAATATAACATAAGAATAGTTGAGTTTGGTAGTTCTTATTTCATTGAGAATGGTCAATTTAGTGGGAGTAGGGAACCCAAAAACTTGGATATTCAAGAGATTCTGGTAGAAACTCCTGTGCCTAATATTTCTCCTCAAGTTGTTATTTCTTTTATTATATTACAGCCAGACAACATGATGGAACAACTAGTTAATATTCATAACCTACAAGATGAACATATAGGTATAAGACCAACTAGCAATGTTCAAGTTACAGATGAGTAAGTGGTGGACGACCCATAAGAAATATCATTGCAATTATAGGGCAAAACAACCAATTATTTCAGATGACTATATAGTTTGTTCACTTGAACTTGAATGTGATTTGAGCATTAATTAGGGGAATCATAGATGGCAGCAAAGTTTGGGAGTTAGTAGAGTTACCTAAAGGTTCAAAATGAGTCGAATATAAATGGGTCTTTTAAGAGAAAATGAGATCAAAAGGTAACATTAAAAGATACAAGGCTGGAATTGCGTAAAATGCTACACACAAAAGGATGGAAATGACTATAAAGAGACCTTTTATCTAGTTTTAAAGTAGGACCTTTTGAGAATTGATATGGCTTTAGTGACTTATTATGATCTAAAGTTTCACTAAGTGGATGTAAAGAGCACCTTTTTAAATGATGAATTGGAAAAAAGAAGTTTATGTAACCAACTGGAAAGGTTCTTGATCATAAAAAAGGAAAAATTAATGTGTAAGTTAAAGAAATCAACATTTTCACTAAAATAAGCTTCCTGACAATGGTATCTTAATTTTAAAGATACCGTTACATCATATGGTTTTATAAAGAATGATGTTGATTAGTGTATTTATATGAAGGATAGTGGGAGCAAGTTCATTATTTTCATCTTTTATGTTGATGATATGTTACGTATTGCTCACAATATTGGCATGTTACACAATGTAAATATGTTTATCTCTAAGAACTTTGAAATGAAAGATATGGGTATTGGCATCTTATGTGATTGGAATAGAAATATTCAATCAGATATTAATTTTGTTGTTAGAATGTTAGGTCGATATCAAAGTAACCATGGAATGAACCACTGAAAAGTTACAAGGAAAGTCCTTAGGTATTTACAAGATGCCAGGGATTACATACTCATATATAGAAGGAATTATCACGTTGAATTGGTTAGTTACTCAGATCCAAACTATACTAGTTATGTGCATATGAGAAAACCCACATTCGGTTACATATTCCTATTGGCTGGAGGAGCAATTTCATGGAAGAGTGGAAAACAGTTTGTCATTACTACTTCCATTATGGACACTGAATTTATGGCATGCTTTGAGGTCATTATTCTGCAACTTTCTTTTTCTTTAAGAATGACTACTACCCAAAAGGGTGCAAAAACATACGGATTTAAAATACTTGTTTGTTAAGGGAAAAGAGAAAAGTATAAAGTGCCAATTGAGCATATTGTTATTAACTTGATGATGGTAGATTTATTAACTAAAGGATTACTGCCCAAAATACATTTTTTCATATTGAACGAATGGCATTATAGATAAATCCTTGTTAACATAATAGTGTAATATGTATATATACATTTAGTTGACTTACTCATTTTATTATGACACGTGAATTCAATTAAAGTTTTGTTTCTACTTATTTGTTTTTTGTCCATATTATATTGTATACATGTTTTATTTTGGTTTGATAACAAGTGGATTCTTTTAAAAGATAATAAAGTTGAGGATTGTAGTATTCTTAAATTAAAGTTGTTTTAAGTTGAGTTGGTTATGTGATACATGAAATGAATCATGTCGTTAAATAACTTGTAATTGCCATGATTCGATCACTTTAATTCAGTTAAAGATGATGACTTGATAGATTACATGTATGATGTGCGTTTATGGTTTGTTATTGAATTACTAAGTCATTTCATGGGCTAAGTAGGAGATTGTTAGATTATTGTTAATAATCTGTAATGACCCATATAATTTTTTTTAAACAAACTCTAATTAAAAAGGATCCAATATGGTAGTTATTAAATTTAAAGATAATAGAGTCAGATGAATTTTTAAGTAAAATCCTTCTCCTCTCTCTTGTTTTGAAAATTTTAATGGTGGCTATAAAAAACAAGATATAAAAAATAACCAAAAGAATTTATTAAAAGATTTTTAACCATCAGAGAATCGTGAACAACGTAAAATAGAGAGGGGAAAACTTCTAAAAATATAAAAACTCTGATTTATTATACTTATATTAACGATATGAAATTGTCATGGATCAAAGTATGTTTTGATAACTTTAGTATATATGTATAATTTTGAATGATGATTTTCTATTTATTGCTTTTCAACACATGTCCAATTGTTATGCTTTATCCACTCAGGCATTACCTTCTATATACATATGACATAGATATAATTGCCACTTTCATGTAGACACAATTAGCTGCTTTTCGCACCTCAAACATTTTATTGCTTATATACCCCAATATTTTGGACTAGCAGTAAAATAAAACCAGCTGTTAACAATATTGGAGCGCATTATGGAGATATGAAATGAATGTTTATTCTTTTTTCAATCAATCCCAAAGTCTAGAAAATATCATGTCAAATGTATGTTAGTTTATGCCCTATAGCTAATCACTTTGGTTGAAGCTTAGTGACAAAATAATTTAAAGACATTGGTTATCTTATTCATGTTTAGATTTATATGATGAAGTCCATGTTATAATTATATATTGCAAATGAAATTATAATGAGATTATAATTATGATATTATATAGCATTTATGTATCATCCTTAAATTGTTCCTAATCATTGTTCTATTAAGATTGGACATTAATAGAACATTAAAAAAACTAGCATATGTTATGTTTTTTCTTATGAAGGAAATAATCGATCTCATAGGCTAAAGTATGAAGACACTTAAACAAAAGTGTAGGCACTTGTTAGAGAAGAATTTCACTGAATAGACCTGATATGAGATATCCATTTGGAATATTATTTGTATGTCTATAGAATTTTCATTTTGATGATTGTATAAGTGATTCTTTGACTTGAGGTCTCCAAAATTATCTTATATAAGGATTCCTATATTTTGATACTACTTATGACCTATTTAATTATAGGTCATTTACTCAGTAGTTATTGAATATAGGATGAACTATATAGAAGTAGTTGAGTGATTAAGATAGGATTCATCATCCCGAAATAATTAGGGAGAATGCTCTGTTGTTCTCGATTAGTTTTGCTTCGGGAAATACTTAGTCAAAGTAGAATGATGTTTTGTAAATAGTTTACAAGTGCCATTAATTGAATAAATAACTAATGATGGAGAACTAATATGATTGGACTTAAAATGAAATAAACATTAATTTTACGCTTTATGTCTAATTAGGACATTGTATCATGAAAGAATTAAATTATGCAGAAAATCTTGTACGAAAAAATTAATCAAAACTATTTTAACATTCCTAAATATTTGGGTGATCATGATACATTGCTAGACATTAATCTTGAACTATTATTATAAATTGTTTAATTGAAATATTAAAGATAAATTAAAATGAGTTTTAAATTATCTAATTATAATTATAAATTATAAGTAGAATTTATAATCATTGTTAACATATTTGAGAATTTAATGTGCCTTACATAAGCAACGGGTTGAAGAATGTAAAGATATTTATTCAAGTTAGACTTGGTAGTAAAGTCTGAAAACTTTATGATTAAATATGTAATATTTAATAAATAAAGATCAATATAAGACATTGGATCTTATTTGGGCATAATTTGTATTTAGTTAGAATTATTTGTAACTCTAATTGAAGGTTAATTGAAATCAGAATTTAATTTCCATTAAGTTACTAAAATGTCCAAAGCTTATTATAAATAGGCTTAAGCTCTAATGGAGCTAATACTTCTTACTTAACCCTCCTTATAAGAATTACAGAGTTTTCTCAACTTATTATGTGAACATCATTAGAGGTCGGACACTTGGTGCAGATACGGTGGTTGAGATGGATCAGTTTTAGAAACGATTCGAAGGATACGACAAGAAAAGATCAAATTTCGATATAAAGTACAAATTATGATTCATGCTTTGTTATTAATTTATGTATTAATCATTTCATAGAATTGAAGTGATCTTAGTTTTTGGAAAATTAAAATACGAAAAAGTTTCATAATTATTTCGCTGTGATCAGGATCGGATCCCGTCTTGATTTCCTAATAATGTGTGGTATACCCGTAACAAATTCCTGGTAAAGTAACATTTTCACTGACTGTAATAATCTCATATGCTTTTCAGTATACATGAACATGCACACCTATTCATGTTTTTACACTACCGTAGCCTCCCTAGTTTTCTCAGCGTTCTTGCTTTTGATAAAGCCAACATAAAGTTCAGTTCCACTGGAGCCACGCTCCGGAGGTCTTGACCGACAACCTTCTGACATTCTTCTAACAAACTCAACTAGATGTCGCCAGTTCTGTTCCTCAAACAATTTCTTATTCATTCTTAAATACGTAAAAGCAGTTAGTCCATTGCCTGATGCCAACCAACTTGTCGCCAAAACTTGTTTCGTATCCACCTGTATCATACCTTTCCAAAGCATTCTCTCCAGCAAGCTCTACTTCAGTAATTTTTGTTGCTTTTTTAACTTGCCACACCAGTCCTTCTAGTGAGCAATTTGCACTTTCAGGTTGTTCCTCATCTTTCATTTCCATACAGGTGAAATTGAAGATAACATCATGTTTACCAAACATTAGTGCTATTGGTATGTAACCATCGTGATATCTAGTGTTATAGTATCCTGTAGTTAGTTCAGTAGCAGGAGACCTTGTTTTGTAGTGCCAATGAATTCCAGCTACTTTTCTAGATAGTTTTGCTCTACTTCCTTGAAATACCCTTTTTGCTGCTGATAGGATCGTCTCCCCATGTTCTATTAGCCTGGTAGAGTACCATTCTAGGAAGAAGTGCCCATATTCTGAATTCCAGGTCCCATCTCTTCAAAAAATCCAGTTTCTTCAAGAAATTGGTTGTACTGGCCAGAATCATGAGGCCCACCTTGACCCCAATCCTTCTTTCCAATTGCTTCAGCTGATGCCGCTAATGAAGCTCTCGTGTACTGTCCAAGGAAGAATGTTTGTTGAAGAAACATTCTCAATTACAGATTATGTATTAATTTTCATGCATAATATAATTGTAGATTAAAAAAAAGAATGGTTTAAATCCTATTTCATCATGGTCATGGATCCTCAGCTGGTTCGTGCTGTTTAATAAGAATCTATATTACGAACTTTCACCTTGTCATAGCATTGGAATTCTCTAATTCCAGGGTATTGGGAATTATTGTATATTACGAATTCATGTAGATAATATTGTAGATAATATTTTGGGATTATTCTTTGTAATCGTAGGATAATATTTCTTAGTTGATCTTTAGGAAGTTGCCAACGAAGAAGGGTTTCTTTTTTGTATATATTGACATACTGATAATGAAAAAGGAGGTCAATTCTTTATCTCCATCAACGACGTGCTATCTTATCATGGTATCAGAGACAGGCTATAAAATTTTCTTTTAAACACAAGATCGTCAGCCATGTCCTGTGAAATGACAGCAGAAACATCAGTCCCGAGAAGGACAATTTCACCATACGATATAATTACACTTGATAATCCTGGAATAGTGATTACTCAAGTGCAACTGAAGGGTGAGAATTATGATGAGTGGTCTCGTGCTTACGGAATAGCCTTGCGAGCAAGGAAGAAATTTGGTTTTATCGACGGAACAATCAAACGTCCTGACAACAAGTCTATAGATCTTGAAGATTGGTTGACCATTAACTCACTTTTAGTCTCTTGGATCCGCAATACCATCGAGCCTACCTTACGTTCGACCATTTCGCATGTTGAGGTAGCTCAGGACCTTTGGAATGACATCCGAGAACGGTTCTTGATGGCTAATGAACCACGTGTTTAGCAGCTTCGCGCAGATCTCGCAGACTGCAACGAGGTATGACAATCGTCAGTTACTTTGGTTGTCTAAAGCAGATTTGGAACGAACTGGCTAATTTTGATCAATTACCGGTTTGTCGATGTGGCAAGTGTACCTGTAATCTCACTGCAGTATTAGAATAGAGAAGGGAGGAAGAAAAAGTTCATTTATTTCTACTGGGTTTGGACAGATCTATGTACGGGACGGTTCGCTCAAACATATTGGCTCAGGACCCGTTACCGTCGTTGAACAAGGTTTACTCTCTTCTCATACAAGAGGAGCGAGTAAAAACGATATCTCGAGGGAAGGAGGATGTCACAGACGTGATGGCCATGGCTATGCAAAGTCGTGGTCAAAGTGAAGACAGAGACAACGACAAAGTGTGTTATCACTGCAAACGTCTAGGTCACGACGTTGAAAATTGCTTTGCCATCATCGGCTATCCTGAGTGGTGGGGAGATCGGCCCCGTAGTGATGTGAAAAATAAAGGACGAGGGAAATCAACAAGTCGTAGGAACAGTGGTAGTGGTCACGGCAAGCCTAGTTTGCGGGCTAATGCTGTTCAAACTCGAGGGGAGAGTTCCTCCTCGAACCCAGATGTAGCTGAGGGATCGATTCCACCTGAATTTAGCAGTGAACAATGGGGTTTGTTGCTACAAGCACTAAAAACTCAAAAGAACAATCTTCATGAGAACATGATCGGTAAGCAACTTCCTTGGATTATTGACACTAGAGCGTCGAATCACATGACGGGAAATTTTAGTAACCTGCGAGATGTGCGCAGTATTGCTAGTTGTCCGGTTGGGTTACCGGATGGGAGTCACATCGAAGCCACTAAGGAGGGCGAAGTCAATATTACCAATGACTTAGTGTTAAAATACGTTCTTTTTGTGCCCAACCTGACTTGCAATTTGACTTCTGTATCTCAACTTATTGACCATTCCAACTGCTTTGTTTAATTCACTAAAACATTATGTGTTATACAGGACCAGACTTCACAGGCGCTGATTGGAGTGGGTGAGAGACGGAATGGACTCTACTACTTCCGGGTTGCACCGAGCATCAAAGCATTGCATACAAATATCAAAGATTCTCTGGAATTGTGGCACAACCTCTTAGGTCATCCGTCCTTACGAGTGACCAAGTTAGTCCCGAAAGTAGATAGTAGAAGCAGTAGTGATTTTTTTAATAACAGTTGTGATGTCTGTTTGTGGGCAAAGCAAGTTAGAGATAAGTTTCCTATAAGTAAACATCGTGCTAATGGTATTTTTGAGCTGATACATTGCGATTTATGGGGTCCATATCGTTTTCGGTCTTCCTGTGGTGCTTCTTATTTTTTGATAATTGTGGATGATTTTTCACGTAGTGTTTAGATTTTTCTTTTAAGAGATAAAACCGAAGTGTCTCAAACTATGAAAAAATTTTCGCCATGGTCGAGCGTCAGTTTCAAAAACAAATTAAAATTGTGAGAAGAGATAATGGTACCGAGTTCACCTGTTTGACAAGTTATTTTATTGAGAATGGGATTATGTTTGAGACCTCTTGTGTGGATACTCCTCAACAAAATGGGCTAGTTGAAAGGAAACACAGACATATTTTGAGTGTAGCCCGTGCTTTACGATTTCATGGATCACTACCGATTGAATTTTGGGGGGAATGTGTATTGACTGCGGGATACCTTATAAATCGCACCCCCTCTTTGGTTTTAAATGGAAGAGTCCGTATGAAGTTTTGTTTGGACGTTGTCCTGATTATGGTCATATGAGAATTTTTGGGTCATTATGTTTTTCTCATTGCAAGAATGGAGACAAATTCGCTAGTCGGAGTCGTAGATGTGTTTTTATGGGGTATCCCTATGGGAAACAAGGGTGGAGACTTTATGATTTGGAAAGCAAGGTGTTTTTTGTTTCACGAGATGTTGTATTTGATGAGACACAATTTCCATTTGTTACTATAACTGAAAATCAATTCCATGACCAAATCAAAGACACTTTAGGTCTTGGGAATGTTGTTCTTGAATTGGCAGATGAGGAGATAGTACCAGCAAGGGGGGTTCACATGATGATAATGCAATAGGTAGTGAGGACAGATCCTCATGTCATGATACTGTTAAGGAGATAGTAGCTCTACAGGACGATAACACAGAACCCATTGTGTTGGGTAGGGGGCACCGTCAGTGACAAACTTCAACTCGACTGCGCGACTATGTCACACATACTATCCAGAAAATGAGTCCATCCGTCCACTCATCCACTCCACAGCAGTCAGCAGGTAAACCTTATCCTATAACACACTTTGTTAACTGTGATAAATTTTCTATGTGGCATCGAAAATTCCTTGCAGCCATCACAGCAGACCAAGAACCCAGTTCTTATACAGAGGCAATCAAAGACGCACGTTGGCATGCCGCAATGCAAAGTGAAATTCAAGCTTTAGAAAAAAATGAGACTTGGGTGATAAATTATCCCCCAGAAGGGAAGAAGGCTCTAGGATGCAAATGGGTGTACAAAATAAAGTATCATTCTGATGGCACAGTCGAGCGACTGAAGGCAAGACTTGTGATATTTGGCAATCGTCAAGTTGCGGGTATTGATTACAATGACACTTTTGCCCCTGTTGCAAAGATGGTCACAGTTCAGCTTTTTCTAGCGGTTGCGGCTGCTAAGCAATGGGAACTCCATCAAATGGATGTTCACAATGCCTTCCTACACGGAGACCTTCAAGAGGAGGTATATATGAAACTTCCACTGGGTTTTCAGGTGGCCGATTCGAGAAAAGTATGCAAACTTCGAAAGTCTCTTTATGGACTTAAACAGGCTCCGAGGTGCTGGTTTGCAAAATTGTCAACAGCATTGACTACTTACGGCTTCACACAATCTCGCTCTGATTATTCTCTCTTCACTATGCACCAGGATGGGATGCATCTCAATGTCATTGTCTATGTGGACGATCTCATCATTTCCAGGAACAATCATGATGCCATCATTTAAAGTTTATCTTAATCAGTGTTTTCATATGAAAGACTTAGGGACACTTAAGTACTTCTTAGGCGTGGAGGTTGCTCGCGCACCTGAGGGAATTTTCTTATGTCAACGCAAATACACTCTTGATATCATTTCTGAAGTTGGTTTACTAGGGGCTAAACCAGTTACTATTCCTGTAGAGCAAAATCATTGTTTGGCTTTAGCAGCAGGAAAACTTCTTGAAGATCCTGAGAAGTATCGACGACTGGTTAGACGCTTGATATATCTCTGCTTCACTCGCCTGGAACTTGCTTATAGTGTTCATGTTCTGTCACAGTTTATGCAACAACCTCGCATCGAGCATTGGGAGACAGCGCTTTGAGTAGTGCGGTTTTTGAAGGGTAATCCGGGTCAAGGTATTCTTTTGAGTAGCACATGTGATTTACAATTACATGGTTGGTGTGATGCGGATTGGGCGGGTTGTCCACTCACACGACGATCACTCACTGGTTGGTTGATATTTTTAGGTAGTTCTCCATTTTCTTGGAAAACAAAAAAACAACATACAGTCTCACGGTCTTCAGCCGAAGCTGAATATAGATCCATGGCCATGACAACATGTGAGTTAAAGTGGTTGAAGGGTGTTCTCACTAGCTTGGGTGTGTACCATCCTCAGTCCATGGTACTTCATTGTGACAGTCAAGCGGCGTTACATATCTCACAGAATCCGGTCTTCCATGAGCGCACTAAACATATTGAAGTGGATTGTCATTTTGTCCGTGATGAGATCATCAATGGTAATATTAGTCCTAGCTACATTTCGACAAAAGAGCAACTTGCCGATATTTTTACAAAGGCTCTTGGAAAATCACAGTTTGATTATCTTCTTCGTAAGTTGGGCATTCGAGATCTTCATTCACTAACTTGAGGGGGGGTATTGGGAATTATTGTATATTACGAATTCATGTAGATAATATTGTAGATAATATTTTTGGATTATTCTTTGTAATCGTAGGATAATATTTCTTAGCTGATCTTTAGGAAGTTGCCAACGGAGAAGGGTTTCTTTTTTGTATATATTGACATACTGATAATGAAAAAGGAGGTCGATTCTTTATCTCCATCAACGGCGTGCTATCTTATCACAGGGAATCTCCATGTTCCGTTGCTCTCCGGATAAGCTGGATATCTCAACTCTCCACAAGGACACATCCCTACTTGGATTTCCTGAAACCAAAGTTGAATCGGTTATTGAATTGATATCTAAATTGATGCATCACCAGGGAGCTCCAGGACATTAATTAGTAGTGGCAGTTTATACATTTAAAGGATAGGAATTTATGATTTACAACATAAATGATGTTTGGTTACCTCTCTCTTTCCTTTTCCCCCTTTAATTTTTCGTGTTTCATAATAATTAATTCCTATTTATCCCTTCTATAACACATTAAAGGTTTACTTCTATTTTATTATATCTTGTGTCATACAGCTCATTAAACCGTAGACATGAAAGTATTGAGGCTATAGCATTGAGCATAAATTTGTCAGTCATTAACTTCCCTTTTCTTCAATGTTGCGAATACCATATCGGACTTACTACCGAATTGAGTTCTGGAACAGTACTGTATCGATACTGGTGAATACCGGGTACCGTTTCAAGCAATTTTTTATATTTATGAAATAGTCCCTGAAATTTTTAAACTTTGCAAATAATCCACTGATATATTGTACAGTTATATACTGTACAGTTTGCTGTTTACAAGTTTACATCAACCATATTTCCAAAAATCATGATAATAAATAATAATCACAATTATAATTTAATATAAAATGACAATAATTTTTAAATATTTCACATATAAATAATAAC
>JANZXR010341866.1:0-24324 GCA_027575705.1 Erythroxylum echinodendron
TATAAGTATCCTCTGTGATGACGTCAGAACACAGAGGAAAGGAGAGTCGAAGAGTATCCTCTGTGTCATTGTTCACAAACATCGTCTATGTTACTGTTCACAGACTCCGTCTGTGGTATTGATAGCGCCATCTTCTGTGTTACTGTAAGCAGACTTCGTCTGTGTTACTGTTCACAGACTTCGAAATAGTGCAGGAAGAAAAATGAGACACAAGATGAAAATGAGACGGAAGGAATAAGAAGGAAGAAAAATGAGACGCAAGAAAAATGAGACGCAAGACGGAAATGAGACGGAAGGAATGAGACGGAAGAAAAATGAGACACAAGACTGAAATGAAACAGAAGACAAATGAGACGCAAGACAGAAATGAGACGGAAGGAAAAAAAATCAGACAATAGAAGTGAGACTGAAGGGAAGCCGAAAATGAAGCGCAAGCAATGTGACGATAAAAATAATAGACCCTTCAGAAGATAAAGTCGACCATCGAGGTCTTCATGAAAGTTGTAGAGATTGAAGTGCTCTTTAAATCTATCCAAAGAAATCCTAGATTGGATTCCCATAGGAAAAGTTATACCAATTGCCCCGAAGCAGGGATATGTGTAAGGTGTTGAGAAGATGACCCGATAGTGATAAGTCTGGTGATGTTTCCGAAGGTTACGCTCTGGGAAGTCAGGTCTAACATTGGTTAGTATCAGAGCAAGCATGCATGAAAGTGTTAGACTCCGAAAACGGTATCTGACAGATTTATGGTATCAGAGCATGGAAGCAAGCAGGAGTTAGACTCTGAAATCGGGGTCTATCAAATTTCTAGTATGAACAATGACTCAATGCTAGACCATTGATAAGTGGAGATTTAGTCATAATTTAGTCTTTTATTCAATATATTTTCCATGAGATAAATCGTGGGCTAACAAGTGGTGTGAGTCGACCCAGATGGTCTCATTTCATTGTTTGTTCTGATTTCAATTTCTACATTGAATGACTGCGGTTATGATTATTATGCAATGTGAATATAATTGATATGAATGTGATTTGCTTATGTTGATGTCAAACAATGAAGGTCTGAGACTTGATGCATAAATGTGATATCGAAGTGCTACTTGTATGTGAATGAGAAGAAATAAGTGTATTCTCAACTTAATTCTTGAATGCCACACCAAGGTCCAATGATGAATGTGAAAGTGATTGAGAATCTGAAATCATGTGACTAATTGAAAATATGTGAATGTGATGCATTCCATTACATGAATGCATGAAACATAATCGCAAGAGCTTAAAGCTCAGAATGTGAAGCTTAAAGCTCAGATTGTGGAAAAGAGCTTAAAGCTCCGAAAGTGTATAAGAACCAAAGGATCACTATGTAAAATGAGTCCTGTATCCCCAACGGATAAGGGATAGTTAATAATGATCCTGGTATTCACAATGATTACAAGATAGTTATAAGAATTCAATAACAACAATAACAATTGAAAGTGAGTCTCATGTACATTGCATATATAATTGATATGTATGTTTAAATGATTGAAATGCACTGCTGAAATGACTTCTGAATGTGAAATATGAAGTGTATGTGATTCAACGTGTCAATTAGTGAAATGATGTGAATTACGTGATAACATGAATTGATATGTTATGTGATTGAGTGAGCCATCGAGGATGGTCCACTCACTGAGTTCGCAAAACACAACCCAATATTTGTAACATTTTTTTAGGCTTAGAGGAGATCTCCAGTCAGAAAAATTGGAGTCTAACCACTGCATTCAGATAAAAGGTAGAGGTCAGGATCAGTTGACGTCTGCATTTTTATTTTATGTTATTTTTGTCTTTAAGAATGTATTCTACAAATATTACCATTGTATGTGAATAATTCCATTTTGTAATGACTTTCCAAATTGGAAATGTTTGTAAATGATGTTGGTTAATAAGTGTAATAACAATTGTGACTTTGATGTTTACGAAAAATGGGCCCAAATTTGATTAATGGTTTTCGGTAATACACATGTGATGTCTGAAGAGAGAAAAATTTTCAATGAGTTTGATTGTTTGATTGCTCTAATACACCGCTTTCACAGGGTGTGCGTCCAAATGTCCTTGGGATGGATGAATATATGCTCGATGGAATTGAGGTGCTACAAGTTGGTATCAGAGCCCAGGCTTAGTGTCTTATATGGGCATTTTTTTCAAAATATGTGTTAATGTATATGCATTTTTGACACATCATAACAATTAATCCCCAATCTGAGTCGCATATTCACGAGTCACATGCATGAGCATTCATTAAGAATTGAGTTATTAGAAGTAGTGAGAACATTGAGGATTTGTCAGAATATGAGAAAATGGAAATTTGTAGATATTTAGAAATGAAATATGGTACATGGTCTAATATAAGAGATAAAGGCTCAGAGTATTTATAATTGTGGTTATATCATCGAGTATGATATCAGAATTGTGTTGTGTTTGTGTATCTATGAATTGCTATAGATGTGAATATATTGTAGTGGATTGATTAAGGAAAATAGGGATATGATAGAAATGATAAGATTTTAAAGTGTATAAGCAGAGTTGAATAAAAATAATAACTTTTGTGATCTTGAGAGGCTAAAATTAGATTTGAAATGGTTATTACATTAATGTGACAAGAGTCATGATTTGGCATAAGAATATGTCAGTGGAGTTGAGATTAGAATTTCAAAATGGTTATGCCTTTATGATTTTGAATTAATTGAGAATATACATATATAAGTTGTAATAAAGGATAATTGGAAGACGAGATGAATGATAGCAAGGTAAGTAAAAGTCCCCTAGGTTAATTTGAATTGTTGTTGTAAATGTATGTTGGTTAATGTGATTACATTAACAAATGACGTCATGAAGCACATATGTATCATATACTTGGATAAGAGAGAGGAAGAGATCCATGATTTATTGAATGCTTTTAAGTTTTTAATCCCCATTGTTAAAATTTTAAGATGAATCAGAGTAACACATGAAAGCGTTTAAGATGATCAATTGGGGATAGATTGAGAGTGTAAAAGAAGTTAATATGTGTGATAGATTCGAGGAAAAAGAAGAAGGGCATGATCATAGTATGATCCCCTGCAATTGTGGCTGAGATTAATTGGTTTTGTCACGATCATGGTGTCGTGGCCAGATCCACGAGTTTGATGGGCATAAAAGGAGAAGTGTTATTTATAATCAATTAAGATTAAGTTATCCTTAGCATAAGTTATTAATTGGTGAATTGTTAGAAATACATCTCTAGATAAGATGTAATGATCTTGATGATAAGTACCAAAGTATAAGAGTAAATGGATATGTATATTGCTCCACAGAGCTTTATTATAAAGAGTATTCTGACCATGTAAAGTATGATAGAAATTGATCTGATTGAGCTGTTATGAATAGTTGAAATCGATTTTATTGAGGCATTAAGAATGGCTGTATAGTTGATCGATAAAGATTTCATAAATAGTATAGATGATAGTAGCAAGAAATCTTCTTTTGAAGAAGACTTTCATCGACTTAGGTCAAGTAGACCAGATCGTTTACTTCTAAGAAGAATGAATATTGAATGAAATAGAAGAGAATATTATAGTTTCATTTCCAATTAAGGCTCTGCTACTGAGAGTGTAAGCATTCAGTTTGATGTAGAGTATCCAACTACATGATTGGATTCTTGAATTTGAGGTAACACTAGGTCCACAATATAATCTATATAAATATGTTCAGAAGATGCAAGTTTGGGTTGATAGTTATGTTCAGGAAATTGAGACGTGTGAATAAATTGAAACGTGTAAAGAAACTAGTAAGAATGGTCTGACATTTGAATAATTCGATGAGAAGTTAGGGGAACTTGAATGAATGGAGAAAATCATTCAAGAAAAGAAGTCAATTTGGAGACTGAGAAAAATGTGAGAGATCATTACCCTAATTGAGGAATTAGCTACTTAAAGATTTCAAGGACTAAATATGGGTGCATTGAGTCTTGCTGATATCTATTTGGGTTGACAAATGTCCCCGTCACTATTTATGATATAATGAATAAAGTGTTCCAACCTTGTTTGGATCAATTAATGACAGTGATCATAAGATGATAATTGAATATATTCAAAAAGTTGAAAGGAATATTTTGAATAATTAGAGGTAAATCTTACATATCATAAAAGAGAAACAATTATATGCCAAAGTCAATAAGAGAAAAATTCAGCTTGATCAAGTAACATGTTAAGTCGTATATTATTTGAACAGGTCATATAGGTAAACTCAAAAAGGAAAGCGGAGGTAATGACGAAGTGAGAAACTCTAAGGAATGTCTATGAGATCCAGAGTTTTCTATAACTAGCTGTATATTGGATACTACCAGAGGCTGTTTAGGGGTTTTTACTGATATTAGCCCATTGACAAAATTTTTGAGCAAAAATGTGTTGTTCATATGGACTGATGAATGTAAAAAGAATTTTGAGGAATTATAATACCAATGTTAATTATATTGTTTGAACTTGGAGATTTTATAGTATATAATGATGTTTCGCGTCAGAGATTAAGATACAATATGGTGCAGCATAATAAAGTGATTTTGTATGCATAGAGACAATTGAAGTCTCATGAGTTGATTAATTAATACATGATTTGGAAAGTGCAGCAAAAGTAATTGCTTTGAGAGCTTGGAGACTTTATGATATACAAATGAGTGTTTCCCAGTAAAACTAATGTGGTAATCTAATGCATTGAATGGAAAATTCAATAGCAGTGTAGCACAAATTCAAAAATTGAGGTTACCAAACTAGTGCAGTGAAGAGCCTAGAATGATTAAATTGAAATTGGGGCAAAACGAAGTGATATTAGCTCCATAGAATTTAAGACTAGCTTTGAATGACAGGATTAGAAAAGCCATAAGTGAGAATTCAAAATTTGTGAATCTTATTGAGGAGTTGGACATGGATTCAATTTTTGATTTGAATTGGAAAAAAATGATATTATATGGTTGTAGTAAAAAGCATATATACCTAATAAAGATTATTGAGCAAAGAGATTATTAGAGAAAGCACAAATAGCAACCTATGTTATACATTCTAATATGTATATGTGAAAGCAGTATTTAAAGACTAAGAATGAAGAAGCATGAGAAGTATTTGGCGACCAAGAATGAAGAAGCAAGTGACTGAATGTGTAACTGAATGATTGATTTGCCAACAGTCTTAAATGTTGGAGATATGTTTAGAACTTATATTTTTGAAGTTACTAGAGAGATCAATATATAGTTTTGATTGAATTCGATTATGAAAATCATTATCACAGTGGTATCGGTAAGACACCATATAAGGCGTTATACGATATGATGAGTTGTCCGCCCTTATAATGAGATGGAGAATGCCTAAAAATGGTTCAAGGCCAGAATTGATTCGAGATGCTATTGACAAGTGAAATGAATCTGTAATAGAAATTAAGTGATTAAAGAAAGATAAACGGGTTAGGTGTATAAACCCTAAAGTTTTGGAATATAGAGAGTTAGATAAAGTGTTCATGAAAGTATCACCTTGACAAGGTGTGCTAAACTTCATTAAAAAGGATAGTTAAGCCCTAATTGTATTGGTCCATATGAAGTTATTGAGAGCATAGGACCATTGACTTAAGTTAGTCTTACTAATAAAGATATATCAGATCCACATTGTGTTACATGAGTATGTTAAGAAATATTGATATGATCTGCCATAGAAGTATTATCGGCACAGGAAGTAAACTTATGAATAATATGAGATATTTATATTAAGGCATCAGTTAAGAGAGAAGGATATCTAAATAAGTAATTAAAAGACCGAGTGATTCGATCGACTATAGTCAATTGGAAGAGATTATGAGAAAAACAATACCCCCATTAATTTGGTCAATGATATAAGAATTTTGAGGACAAAATTTATTAAGGGCGGGAGAATTGTAACATCCCATTCTCATATTAAGGGTTAGAACCCAGGAATACCATACATGAGAGATAACAATAAGGGATTAGAAAAATGCATTTCATATTCATGCATAAAATAGCATCATGTACGTGGCATTGATTATTACTCACAGTACAAAAATTTGTTAATGCACTCAATTGACATTTTTGGGTATAAATGATTGATTTAATATGATTATGATGTGGATAGTGGATATTTTGTTCTGAAAATTGAGTTGGTGTATTTTATTAGTGATTTAGAATTTTTGGTGAAATTTGAGAATTTTCTGAAATTTTGGACTAGGAAAAATGCGAAGTCACAAGATAATTAATGAATAGTGGCAAAAATAAGTGTTAGATGGTAATAGAAATTTTTATAAATAACACTGGGATTTAATGACATATGTCATTAAAAATGGGGAGTCAATTGGATTAGAAATTGGATTACAAATGGATTAGTTATTAAAAGGACTAAAGAGGGACTATGGAAAAAGTGACATGTGGCAAGTGACAAGTGTCACTGCCACACCACTTGTTAACCCATGATTTATCTCATGGAAAGGCCAATTATTTTGGTCTTTCACTTGTTACTTCTTCTTTTCTCTTCTCTTCTTCATTTCCACGACACTTACCTAACTCCATCAACGTTAAACCTTCTTCTCATTTTTCACTTGTTACTTCTATGTTGTTATCTTCTTCAATTTGTCACTAAAGGACCCATTCTATTTCATCTAAAATGTTGATGATTATGAATCATGGAGAAGCTAGGGTTCAATGGTGATTGAAGAAACTTTGAGCTAATCAAGTAAGTGTATTATTATTGATCTTTATAGCTTTATTAATGAAGCATATAGGATGATAGTTAGGGTTGAAAGATCATGAAATGGTGATGAAAATATGTGGGAATGTGGTTGATGAAATGAACACCTTAATGTAATATTTTTGTATATTTGATGATTAATGATCTATAGATTGATGTAGAGATGATTTAGAGTTAGAATGAGTTCTAAAATGGGGTTGAAAGAAGTGCAGAAAATTGATTTATGAATGAATGTAATATGTTCTATTTTTAGGTTAATGATTAGAAATAGATCATGAATTGTTGTGTATGATATTGAGTTGAACTGGAAGTGGAAATGAAGAGGAAATAATGAGGACATGAGTTAGAAATGATAGAATTAGCAAAAGATATGAATTAGGATGAAAATGAAGTTAAAGGTGTGTTGAAATATGCTAGATGGAGTGTTTTTACTGAACATACTTTTGTATTTTGGCCATATATTGAATTGTAGACATACAAATGGGATGATTTTTTATTTATATTAAACTAGAGACATATTAATACGATTCTTATAAAGGACTAGAATTTGAAATTTGTCCTTAAGAGTATTGAAATTTGGCTTGAAGTTGAGTTTCAGATCATGTCTCTGTTTCTAAACAGTATGTAGTAAATTCTTTCAGAATACTAAACCAAATTGTATTAAATTTAGTTCATTAGAAACGTAAGAAATATAGGAACATTTTTTTAGATGAAGGTGTTGTCTAAATACCTCTTTTTTAGGTCAAAATGGTCAAACAAAACTGACCAGAAAAACAGAGTTAGAAAAAGCTGGGAATTTGGAAAGATTTGGCTAGGAAAGATTCTACCAACAAATCCCATGTCCGTGTGAAAATGGGAATTTCCCATAAATGTGGGAATTGGTTAAACATCATATAAAAAAGGTTTTTTTTTATATTGAAGTTGCAATTGGTTAGGTACTTCTTCAATTTGTCACTTGAAATGAGCTTAGTATGATGCTTGAACAAGTGATTAAATGAGTGACATGATTAGGGTGATGATTAGGGATAGAACTTCAGGATAAATTGTTATGTATTCAGTGTTTAAATCTGAAATTTTGAGACAATATGGGAATGAAAGTGAACCTATGATGGCTAAGGTGATTCAATTAAGATGAATAATGAGTACTAAGTAAAGATGAATGATGAATTGTATGTTTTGTGATCTTTAATGCTTGAATAACCTTAAGGAATGATTGAATGATGAACTTAGAATAACTTTGTACAAATGAAGTGTTAACCTAAGTTTGATTTAGACTCATGTAAGCTTTGATGTATGAATGATCTTAAGATGTGAATTAAGTAAAGATACCCGAAATAGTCAATATGAGAATGCATTATACATTAAACATATACATATGTGTATAATTGAATATTTATATGATTGTGCAATTAATAATGTGTGTGCAATATGTGTATTGCATAATGTTGATTGACATAGAACGACAACAACAAATCATTTCCGGATCATAGAAGCTAATGCTAATTTAGACCGTATTATGAGTCGACCTAGATAGTCTCATTTCATTGTTTGTTCTGATTTCAATTTCTACATTGAATGACTACAGTTATGATTATTATGCAATGTGAATATAATTGATATGAATGTGATTTGCTTATGTTGATTTCAGACAATGAAGGTCCGAGACTTGATGCATAAATGTGATATCGAAGTGCTACTTGTATGTGTATGAGAAGAAATAAGTGCATTCTCAACTTAATTGGTGAATGCTGGACCAAGGTCCAATAATGAATGAGAAAGTGATTATGAATATGAAATCATATGAATGATTGAAAATATGTGAATGTGATGCATTCCATTACATGAATGCATGAAACATAAAGGCAGTTGTGATCAGAGTAGCCACCGAAAAGGAGCTTAAAGCTCAGAATGTGAAAACGAGCTTAAAGCTTAGATTTTGAGAAAGAGCTTAAAGCTCAGAAAGTGTATAAGAGCCAAAGACTCACTATGTAAAATGAGCCCTGTATCCTCAACGGATAAGGGACAGTTAATAATGATCTTGGTATTCACAGTGATTACGGGACAGTTATAGGCACTCGGTCACAACAATAACAATTGAAAGTGAGTCTCTTGTACATTGCATATATAATTGATATGTATGTTTAAATGATTGAAATTCACTGCTTAAATGACTTCTGAATGTGAAATATGAAGTGAATGTGATTCAACGTGTGAATTAGTGAAATGATGTGAATTACATGATAACATGAATTGATGTGTTATGTGATTGAGTGAGCCATCGAGGATGGTCCACTCACTGAGTTTGCAAAACTGAACTCAATATTTGCAACATTTTTTCAGGCTTAGAGGAGATCTCCAGTTAGACAAATTGAAGTCTAACCACTGCGTTCTAATAAAAGATAGAGGTCGGGATCAGCTGACGTTTGCATTTGTATTTTCTGTTATTTTTGTCTTTAAAAATGTATTCCGCAAATATTACCATTGTATGTGAATAATTCTTTTTTATAATGACTTTATAAATTAGAAATGTTTGTAAATGAGGTTGGTTAATGAGTGTAATAACAATTGTGACTTTGATGTTTACGAAAAATGGGCCCAAATTTGATTAGTGGTTTTCAGTAATACACATGTGATGTTTGAAGAGAGAAAAATTTTCAATGAGTTTGATTTTTTGACTGCTCTAGTACACCGCTTTCACAGGGTGTGCGTCTAAATGTCTTCGGGATGTACGGATATGTGCTCGGTAGAATCAAGGGCTACATAACCTTGAACTTGTTCTTGTGAATTTTGATCCATAATCTCAACTTTTATGTATGCATTGCTTGTTATTGGATTCTTTAAGGCCTTATTCATATTGCATTTGATCTGATCTTCGCCTATTTGAAATGTTAATTTCCCTTTATGAACGTCAATTATGGCCTTTCCTGTGTTTATAAATGGTTGTCCTAAGATCAATGGGTAGTTCTTATCTTCTTCAAAATCTAGAACCATAAAATCCACTAGATTAATGAACTTATCCACTCGTATCAGAATGTGTTCCATTATTCTGAATGGCCTTTTAATGGATTGATTAGCCAATTGAATTAACTTTGATGTTAGCTTGACCTCTCCTAATCCAAACTTCCTGAATATTGACAACGACATAAGATTGATGCTAGCTCCCAAATCACACAAACACTTTGTAAATTCAAATTTACCAACCACACAAGGTATTATGAAACTTCCTGGATATTTCAATTTTGAAGGCATTTGACTGGTAACTATTGAGCTGCATGTGCCAGTTAATGCTACCGTCTGATTATCTTCCCAAGTACACTTCTTCGAGAATATGTCCTTTAGAAATTTTGCATATTTAGGCATGTGTTCTAATGCCTTAATAAAGGAGAGATTAATCTGTAGCGTCCTCAACTTCTCAATGAACTTTGCAAATTGTTCATCTAACTTCTTCTTTTATAGTCATTAAGGAAAAGGAACCTTGTGTTGATACGATGGAGGTGTAACATAAGGAGGGTATTCACTCATGTCCACTTCTTTCTTCTTTTCTTGATTTTTCTCCATTGGCTGGATGGGCTCCGCCACTATCCTTGTGGGTGGTTCAAGCTCCTTCCCATTTCAAAATGTAACAACTTTTAGTTGCTCCATTGATTTTGTTCCTAAAGCACTAGGAATATTTCCCAAATTTTTCTTGAAAAAGGCATTTGACAATTGATTCACTTGGGCTTCTAGATTACGAATTGATGAAGCATAGTTTTTAGTGACTTGCTCAAATTTATCTTCTAGCTTCTTTTGTGCATTGTCTAAAGTTCCAAGCTTATCTAAAATTTTTTCCAACTTCAATTCCATCGAGCTTGCTTTATAATGCTGGAATCCCGATTGTCTTTAAGGCCTTAACTATCCGCTAGTTTTATTCGACTAAAGAAGTTAAGGTGGTTCTTTCACCCGGGGTTGTAAGAGGTAGAGTAGGAATTGTTACCCCCTCCTTGTCCATATTGTGCCCCCATATAATTCACTTGCTCCTGATTGTCTTTTTTCATTATATAACATTCCACAGTATCATGGTCTATCTGACCACAGAGCTCACACTTCTAAAGTGCAGCCTTCACCTAAGCTGAGGATGATGCCTTCAAGCTATTTAGTTATCGTGTCAAGTTGTCGAACTTTGCTTACATCTATGTCATCTGATCGACTACAACAATTTCCTTTTACTCTCTAAAAGTAGCTGGTCGCTCATTCGTCCTTAGGTAGCTGTTGCTTGCCATCTCTCAATTAAGTCCTCTGCCTCATAAATAGTTTTTCGCATCAAAGATCCTCCTAATGTTGTGTCGATCATGCCTCTTGTCTATGGGTTAACTCTATTGTAAAAAGTCTACAAAAGAAATTCCTTGGGTAAGTTGTGGTGTGGGCATTTCCTTTACAAGTCCTTATGTCTTTCCTATGCTTCATAGATGGACTTCCCATCACCTTGTTGTTAGAAATTAGTGATTTCCTTTATAATCTTCATTTTCTTGGTTAGCAGGTGATTGAACCCATGTTTATTATATAAATTGGTGACATTTTCATGATCTCTACTACACTTCTTGGCTCCTATTTCTATATTTTATGCTTAATTTGACTCTTGAGTGTCTACCTTTATTTTATGTAGTTTGAGAGTAAAATTTGTTAGAAATAAGTATTAATTGCACTAATTAATTTTCTGAGAACAATTGATACTGCAAACTACCATTTATTCAAGTCAACAAGTGAACAGGTACAACAAGAAGTTCGCCATGACGAAAAGGATGTGTCGCCGTGGCAAAGAATGAAGAGTTCCAAGCAAAACGTTTGGGAAAAGTTAGCCGCGATGAAGATTTATTCTGTCACCGCGGCGAAAGCGGCCAATGATACAGTAAAACTTTCAGGAAAAGTTTTCCACAGCGAACCTTCGAATACCTGAACCATTTTTGGAAAGTTACCCACTATATAACCTGATCCATAACCCATTTTCTTTAAGAACCTACCATTTTGGGTTAAAGAGAGCTAGCACAGTATAAAAAAAAACCACACTCTCACTGTCTCTAAACCTTCGGACACTTCCATCATCCACTTTTCTCCACTTAACTGTCAACTCCTACACCGACAGCTGCTACCATGGATGCTTCCAGTGGGTTCTCGGTTGTGATTCTTCCTGGATTAATGCTTAGCTAGGCACCTCTTTCCTCTTAAAAATGCAGCAAACGGCTAGAGTTTAATGGGCTTCAAAGGGGAGTAGTTCATTCCATGTTCAGCTATATTATTATGAACTCTTAAGTTTAGGATTTGTAATTTATAGTTGAATATTCTTGATTAGAGTTTAATTAAGTATTGGATATTTAATTTGTTATTGGGATTTGTTAATGTAGAACTTGGAGCTTGAATATATGAAGTCTCATATATGTTTATTTGTGATTTGGTTAATTCTCTTTTATCTGCCTAGTTGTGTTTGATATAGAGATGATTCTAGATCCCAAATGACTTACTACATTAGCTTACCTATTGCACACACTAAGAGTATTCAACAAGGTTTTAATAAATGGAGTTTATTGATTGAAACCTTGGACTACCATTTGAAACTTAGTGATTCACTCCCATAAAAATTTATTTTGAACGATGATAGACAAAGCTCATTTTCAAGAGGATACTATTATCATTCAATCATTGTTTTCATTTTATCGCTTTTCTATTCCCAAAATCCAAACACACTTTACATTACATTTTCTTACAATTCGCTTATTTTTGTCCAAATTTCCAAAGATTGAAAACCCCCTCTTCCTAGATAATTTTGTTTGCATATCATGACATATAGGCTAGCTTAGTTCCATTAATCTGGTTCCGATTAAGTGAAATGACCCAAGGTTGCATTCTATACTACAATCCTTGGAATTAAAAATATTTTTGATTAGGCCTCTAAGGGGTGAGAATGAAAAGGCTCGACTCAAAATGGCGCCGTTACCGGGGAACCAAGTAATTGGTTCTTTAGGTTAGCTGTTGTCATTTTCCTTGCTACTAAGTGAGGTGAGGAACCTTAGTTTAGATTGCATCTTAGATAGTTAAAATCATATTTGTCGATAGTATAGGATTACATTTTCTTTCAAACCAAACTTTTTGCATGCTACATACTTAGTAATTTTACACGGCATAGTTTTGAACATTTCTTTATTGCTTTTTCATACATACATACTTCACTTGCACACTTTACTGTTACACACACTTTCATACACAACACACTTGTATCCTTCACATTTTGCCTTTTTATTTGACTTTGTGTGCTTGCAAGAAATTTTTGTTACTCTCTATTTCATTTTAGTCCCATTTGAATTGTTTCCGTGCATGCCTAGGAAAGTCAAACTTCTACCTTTTTATCCTAAAATTGAGAGACGTTTGTGAAAAATTAGGAAGGAAAGAAGGGAAAAAGAGTCTAGACGACTAAGGAGTGAGAGTGAGTCGATAGATAGAATGATCATGGCTAAGAACCTAGCTTTTCTGGAAAACCCTAACTTTCATGTTAACCAACCTAAGAATGATGAAAATGGAGGTAATGGGGAACATGAAAGGGTTGGAGAGAATAATGGGAATCAACGTAGGATAACCATTAGGGAAGCAACTACTTCTGATGTTAATTATGATCCATTTACTACTGCTTGTCCTAATTTTGATGTTAATTTTGAAGTTAAAGGATTACTCATACTCTTCCTAAATTTCATGGATAGGCAGGAGAGGATCCTTACATGCATTTGCAATCTTTGTCCATGATTTCTCAGAGTATGAAGTCGGTGGAAGCCTCACTTAATTAATTACTATGGAAGGTTTTTCACTTATCACTGGAAGGAAAAGCCTAGGAGTGGTATATGAGTCTTCTGAGACATGTGGCAAATGCTTACCATAGTTGGGCAAATTTGAGGAAAGCATTCTTGGAAAAATATTTTCCAACCTCCAGAACTTCATCGATGAGGAAGGTGATCTATTCAGCACGGTGGGATTATGATGAATCCCTTTACGATTTTTGGAACTGCTTCCAAGATCTATTGTCCATATGCCCCCATCACCAGATACCTGATGAGCAGTTAGTGCAGTATTTTTATGATGGGTTGAAAAGTTAAGATAAGGGTATGTTGGATGCAGCATCGGGTGGTTCTTTAACTAATCTTATAGCTATGGAGGCGTAGGATTTGATCAAGAAGATGGCTTTGAATCATCAACAGTACAATGTTAGGGAGACCAGAGGAGTGTATAAGTTGGGCGACACAACAGCCCAATCCAAAAGAATGGAGAGTTTGGAGTCAAAAGTTGACTCTTTGGATAGTAGAGTGACCTCATAATTATCCTTCATCACTACATAACTGAAGAATCTGAATGTGCATCGCCCAACATCTTCTATAGATCTTACTACACCCAGTTGTGATACTTGTGGGTCGGTAATGCACATATCCAATGTTTGTCCCGGACGATATGAATAGGTGTCTACAGCGTATTTGGGGTGGACAAATCAGAAATGTGACCCTTACTCCAACACCTATAATGAGGGATGGAAGGCAAGGTTTAGTTGGAGAAATGAATAGGGAAGTGCACAAAACAGATTTTAACAAGGGGGAGGAGCTGGTACTTCCACTAACCAGTTCCCAAACCATCAGCAAGCCTTTACCATCCCACCAAAGGAGGACACCAACCAATTGCTGCACAATATGATGACTTTGATGAAGGAGGAAAGGAATTCTAACAATAATCAGTTCAATGCCATAGCTTCTCTAATTCAGCAAGACTCATCAAAGAATGCTGCTCGGTTTAGTTCTTTGGAACAGAGAATGGAGCAATGGGAAACAAAAGATGACAATATCAATTCCTTTGTCACCGAATTGTCCAATAAAATGAGTGAGAGTCACGTGAGAAGTAGTGGCGCTATCCTTCAAACACTGTTATCAACCCTAAAAGTTTAAATGCAATAGTTCTTCGAAGTGGGAAGCAAGTGAAATTCTGGGAATCAGATGAGGAAGTAGTTAAGGAAGAGATTGACTATGATGAGTTGTCTTCCACGTCAGAAAAGAAGAAGAATTCTGAAAGTGCAAAAGAGAAAGCATTATTGGCTAGAAAGAAGTCCACAACCTCATTACCATCTGGCTTAACCAAGGATTTATCAACATTATCTTAAACATTCTAATCTCAGACTCGAAGCTCATCCTTAGCTCCACTTGGTTAGTAATAACATCATCCCGACCTCCCATCTAGCTTATGTAATGAAACATCAAACCTTGTACCTTTATCTTCTGATGATTGGTCGGCCAATCGACATAGTTCATGCCATTGTTTCTGCCCTGTTTCGTTACGCCCGCCTTAAACAACCTCAAATCCAACCACCTCCCTCTTCCACCCTACTTCCTGATGTTGTTACCAACCATGCCGATGCAATGTCCAGCGAGGACGATCCTCCAGCTCCGACCCCTCCAGAGCCTATTACTTTACAGACCCTCACTAGCCGAGTCGATGGCATTTCTGCAGACCTGGCTACCCTCTGGGACACCCTAATTTAGTCCATCGCCTGCCAGGATCGAGATCGACAGTATTGTAAGCAGATAGATGCCTTGCTTACCGAGCACCTGCATTTCCAACCCCCTTTTGATGAAGATGACCCACTTAGTAGTGCTGGCCCATCAGGAGTAGATCCTTCTGACGCTAGGGATGATCACCCGATGGAGTAGTTTTAGTTTTTACATGTTCAGTTCAATTTTGTACTGTCTAAACTTATTGATTGCAATTTTCATATATAATTCTCTAATGAGCCTTTCACTTTCCCTTGCTTGCATATTCGTGTTTATTGTTTACCTATATTAGGGACAATATGATGTTTCAGTGCGGGGGATGTGTCAATTTGCCATTCTTGTTGTCAATTGTGCATAATGTCAAAAAAATTTTAACTTGGTGTTTGAGTCTTCGCCGCGGCGCACCCTGTCTTCACTTTGGCAACATGCGAAATTAGACCTTTTCACCGCGGTGAATTATTTCTTCACCGTGGCAACATTTACATCCTGACTAGTTTGCCGCGACGAACTCTTGGTTTCGCCGCGGTGACATTCTCTCATTTAACAATTCTCTATAATTAGATTATTGTCACTCTTGTATGATTTTATAAGTTTCAAAATGGTCCCTATGTTTTTGAAAATACCTTCTATTCTTTAAATAATAATCGATTTGGCTAATTTTATTTTCAATGTTTTCAATACAAAGTAAGTGAGGGTATGCCGACAAAGTAACACTATATGTTTTTAGTTCTTGAGATTGTACGCTTATTGGAAGGATATTTGGGCCTAAATTCTTTCATTGTTATGTGTATCTGCTTAATTTCATATCTCTCTAGAACTTGTCTTAATTCTTAATCAAAGCTTGATGAACTGGAATTTTTTTAACATAATAAAGGCTTTCTTTCGAAACCTTGTTGACCCAAACACAAACCCCATAAACACTTATCCATTACTATCTTCTTGAGCCATATTTTTTTGTATATGCACACATTTTCTTATAGTGTCAATATTTTTATTCCTTATTCTCTTCTAGTTATCTCAAGAAATTGATTATTAAAAAAATCAAAAGAAAATATTCTTAAAAAATTCTCAAAACAAAATATTCTGTCTAAAAAATATAGATTATGTTGTCATTTGTGTAAATATTGTCTTACAGTTGACATCTATTTCATACTTAAGGTGAATGTACTCATATTTTTCTTTCTACTTTCTTCCATTCCGTCCATTTCATCTATCCTTCCATGCATTACAACCTTGAAAAGCCCTCTTGATTTTCGAAATTATAGTTCCTGTAGTGGAGAAGTAGAACTATCACAAGCTTATGGTAGATAATGGACTAAGCAGATTTTAGAGTGAAATTATCCCAAAAACAAGTGAGATGAGAGCAAACACCTTACCTTGAGTGAGATCTCTTTTGCTTAATCTTTTGGATTAAATTCTTTTAGTGTTTATTTTCTAGACACTCTTTCAGTCTGCTTTGATTGATTTCTAAGAAAGTGATTTTACCAATTTCTTACTCTTATTTTAAGCACGGTCGGGATTTTCTTTTGCACTGATGTCTCTTTGACTTTTGTAAACTTTTTCCAGTAGTACAAAGGTCTAACTGTGGGGGAGTTTGATAGAGCCCAAGTTTATTATATAAATTGGTGACATTTTCATGATCTTTACTACACTTCTTGGCTCCTATTTCTAGATTTTATGCTTAATTTGACTCATGAGTATCTATCTTTATTTTATTTAGTTTGAGAGTAAAATTTGTCAAAAATCAGTATTAATTGCATTAATTAATTTTTTGAGAATAATTGGTACTGCAAACTACCATTTGTTCATTGTAGGAGACTCAAGGAGAAGAGACTTAAGAAGAAGATGTAGAGTCAAGGAAAGAGCTGAATTCAAGTCAACAAGTGAACAGGTGCAAAAGGAAGTTCACTGCGGAAAAAAGGATGTGTCGCCGCAGTGAAGAATGAAGAGTTCCAAGCAAAACTTTTGGGAAAAGTTAGCCGCGGCGAAGATTTATTTTGTCACCACGGCGAAAGTGGCCAACAATACAGTAAAACTGTCGGAAAGAGTTCACTGTAGTGAACCTTCGAATACCCAAACCATTTTCAGAAAGTTACCCACTATGCAACCAGATCCATAACCCATTTTCTTTAAAAACCTACCGTTTTAGGTTAAAGAGAGCTGGCACAGTATCAAAAAAAACCACTCTCTCTCTAAAACTTCGGAAACTTCCATCATCCACTCTTCTTCACTTCACCGTCAACTCCTCCACTGATAGCTGCTACCATGGATGCTTCCAATGGGTTCTCAGTTGTGATTCTTCCTGGAGTAATGCTTGGCTAGGCACCTCTTTCCTTTCGAAAATGTAGCAACGACTAGAGTTCAATGGGGTTCAAAGGGGAGTAGTTCATTCCATGTTCAGCTACATTATTATGAACTCCTAGGTTTAGGATTTGTAATTTGTAGTTGAATATTCTTGATTAGAGTTTAATTAAGTATTGGATATTTAATTTGTTATTGGGATTTGTTGATATAGAACTTGGAGCTTGAATATATGAAGTCTCATATATGTTTATTTGTGATTTTATTTATTCTCTTTTATCTACCTAGTTGTGTTTGATATGGAGATGATTCTAGATCTCAAATGACTTATTACATTAGCTTACCCATTGCACATACTAAGAGCATTCAACAAGGTTTTAATAAATGGAGTTCATTGATTGAAACCTTAGACTTAAAGAGTTCTTTAAGGTTTACCATTTGAAACTTAGTTATTCACTCCCGTAAAAATTCGGTTTGAAAGATGATAGCCAAAGCTCGTTTTCAAGAGGATACTATTATCATTCGATCGTTGTTTTCATTTTATCTCTTTTCTATTCCAAAAACCCAAAAACACTTTTCATTACATTTTCTTAAAATTCTCTTATTTTTGTCCAAATGTTCAAAGATTGAAAACCCCCTCTTCCTTGCTAATTTTTTTTTTACATATCATGACATTTAGTTCCATTAATCTGGTTCCAATTAAGTGAAATAACCCGAGGTTACATTCTATACTGCAATCTTTGGAATTAAACATATTTCTGATTAGGCCTCCAAGGGAAGTACTTGTCCAAGAAGGCATGCACAAGCTAATCCCATATTGTGATGTTGGTTGGGCTCAGTGAATGATACCAAGCCTTCGCTCTATCTCTAAGTGTAAACGGGAACAGCCTAATTCTAACTGCATCCTTCGGCATCTGATAACATCGGAAGGCATCATAGATCTCGAGGAAGTTAATGATGTATACGTTGGGATCCTCGTTTGCCAATCCATAAAATTGCATGTTCTATTGAAGCATGTTGAGGAGGGTTGGTTTTATCTTAAACGAGGCCGCTTGAACCGGTGGCCTAGCCACTCCTTGGTTTGACGTGTTGAACATTGGCCTCATGAAGTCCATCAAGGTCCTCTGTTGTCATCCTTGGTTTGCTTCCTGATCCATATTCTGTTGAAATTCCTCGGCCATTGATCATTTTCCTATCTCTTCTTCTTCTTCTCGTCGAGGTTTCCTCAAGATTCATTCTAATTATGTGATATTAAAATCTAAAGTCTTTGCTGCACAACTCAAACCTCTCGTGACTCTCGTGTTCATGTAATAGCATGATTCCCAAAATAAAAATTAAAAAATGAAACAAAAAAATAAAAAACTAATCTAAACACCTTAAAATATAGAACTAAACTATCGCCTCCCTAATAACGATGCCAAAAACTTGATCACATGTTTACGTGTGTTAAGTTTTACTATTTAAACCTCAGTAGTACTGCAAGTGCACAAGTCATTCGAGTGGTACCTAAGGTATCGATCCCACGAGGAGGGTTAATCTAGTCCTAAAATCAAAGGTCGAACTAAATCGTAACAATCTAAAATAAACAATAAATGCCCGAAATTAATCAATCAACAATCAATTATGAGAATTAAATTTTAGAAATAATAACAAAATTGCAAATCACAAAACCAAATCAAGAATTAACCTAGGAACTACTAATTGAGAGAAAGGGGGTTTTAATTCGAAATTGGTAAAAATCTAATCAATTATACAATTACCAAATTATTGGGTGTAGACAGTCCTAGGGTGGATTACTCTCTCTCGAGTTATAATCTTGAAAACATAATTAATGATCCCTAATTTAAATTATGGAATTATAATCTTTAGACTCACAATTAACCCAAAGCCTAAATTAGTTCTAAAATTGTCTAATAACCTACGAGAAACCTATGCTCGATCTCTCGTTACACGATTTTACCGATTTGATTTAATTCTTATCTATCAAAGTACCTAACTCTCATTAGCCCAGTTTGATCATATTTACTCAGCTCACTTTCTTAGTTTATTGCCAAATTATTAAGAAAAAATATTGCATCACAAATAACTTAAATAAAACACAATAAATCAAACTTTATTATCTCAAGAATCAAAATCTCGAAGGTGAGTTTAGACAATAATCAACATTCGAAATAAACTCTTCTCAACAATTATCTCAATTTCATACATCAATAAAAATGAAATAAATTGGAAAATACGCGTGAAACGGATCAATAGAGGCAGCGACTGCAGGAAACCACCTGTTCTGGGAAGTTTTTTGCGTTAAGCTTCATCTCCATGTCTATCTTCCTTCATCTCCTTACTTAAATTACTCAATAGTTCTCTAGGGGTTTCTGAATTTAAGTTGATATGAAAGCTCTGCCATAGAATCCTCCTTCTGTCTTGTGATGTTCTATTTATATCTAGGAAACCCTAGGGTTAATTTGGGTCGAAATGGTCCTAAAAATCTCGCAAAATTTGAGTTTCTGTATCAGTCCGATATAGGTCACGGTCATGGCCCTGCTTGTCACGATCGTGGCCTAATGTTCACGATCGTGGCGTGGCACATAGCTCTCTGTCACGATCGTTGCCTAAAGTGCATGATCATGGCCAAGGTTCTGTCAGCTCGTCTCTTTCTGTCACGATCGTGGCCTGTTGTGCCACAATTATGGGCCATTTTTTATCTCGAAACTCTTTGAAACTTCTCCGCTCTTCGCCGTTTACCCTTAAATACTACCAATCACATCAAAGTACCTAAAAAATATAACATTTAAGCTCAAAGACTTAAATTAACCCATAAAAATACTTAAGCACATAAACTAACACAATTAAAACATAAATACACACTAAACACTCAAATTAACATTAAATACTTAATAAATTGAACCCTAAAATATCATGCAAATCACAACTATAAATCACCTAATTAGAGAGATGTATAGGTCAGATTATAGTAATGAAGTGGATTATCATAGAGGGGGAATGAGATTTGGCAGAGCGAGTAACATAGTTAGAGACATAAGATCAATGGATAAAGGAGATACTTATTTAGATCATCGGACAATTAGGAGTTTTGGTGCCATCGACGCGAGCCGCTACATCGTCATTGATTCCTTAGCAATCAAATGTTGCAACTACCATAAAGAGAGTACCTGACAACACTTGAGAGACTAACATTACTTTCACCTAGTTAGATCCTAGGATAAAGATAAAGAAAGGTTAGACATGTGATGAATTATTAAACTCTTTGTCTAATATGGTCATTTAGATTATTTAAAAGTTTCAAGAATTTTAAAGGAAATTTTTTATTTTTATCTCTGATCTTTATTTTCATATTTTTCTATGTTATTTTGTCTTAATAGTTAGTAAGGAATTAGCCTCGCCAAACTTATACTAATATATTATTCCTTTTTCTTTTTATCGTTTTATCGTTAATATATTAATGCCCCTTTTTTATAGATATAGTTAACTTGTGTTTCTTTTACTTTCTTGCTATTCTTTAATGCTTTATTTTGTTTCATTTTATGTTTACAAGGATGATAATAGATGAAATTCAAATTATGAATACAAACTTCTAGATTATAACTGGGGAAGCACCGATTTACCTTACCTTTTCTTAATGTTGATTGTTTTCAATTTTTTTGTGTGCTTTATTATCTAATACACATCTTTAAGTATGGGAAAGGGTATTTTTATTTTGATATGAATTTAATTGTAACTCAAGCATATTTTAATTTTCAATTATTGATTCTTTTTATAATGTTCTTTAGTTTGTCGATTTTTATCTTAAAGTATTTTCAGTTGCTATAGTAACGTTTTGAGCTAATGAGCATTTATTTTCATTATATTATTCTCTAAATTCCTTTTCTTGTATGAATATCATGCATATTTGGATGATTCTATAACTTGCTTTTATTATGATTTTGGGAACATACTTTAAGATTCGAGGCATTGAGATGAAAAGGTTCCTAAATTACATTTTTATTGAGCCCTTTTCTTTGATTTTACCTCACCCTATTTTTATCCCTTAGTTGTAACTAACTTTGAGACTTAAATATTTCTTTTGATCATGTTAACCATGTTATAAGCTAATAACCAATTTTATTGTTAGCCTGATATTTACTTTCGTACCCTACAGGATTGTATTTAATTGATTTTATAGGAATTTGAATAGATAAAGAAGTATCAAGAATAAGGAAAGGTGTGAGCTTATATATTTGAGGTAATATCTTCTCATTTGTCAGTTATCAATGTTTCATATATTCTCCTTGTAAGCTCATAAGAAATAAATTTAGAAATATATTTAACTAAGCTTAGTTAAAAAAGAAAAAAGAATTTTTTCTTGTTTTTAGTTATAAGAAGGATAAAGAGAAGATACTTTTACTATTTAATATTTTCTTTACACCTTACTTCCATTCTAATTAGTCACTTGGTCTACATTAATTCAAAATTTTGTGTGCTCTTTCTTATGCAATTTCCTTCATATTGGTTAAAAAAAATCTTTCTTTCTCCATACCTTACCTAAACCTAATTACACCTTGACTTAAAGACCTTTTGATTTTTTCCTTTAGTTTATTTATAGTGATGGAGATGTGATACATTATCAAGCTTATAGTTAAGACTCCTTTTATGTATTGAGTTGAGAGTTCCATTGATGTTCACCCTAAATTCTTTGTATGAATCCTTTTTTTCAGGATGCTAAATCCCCTTCCACTTTATTTCATAAACGTAATCAAAATATCATTTATAATGTTTCATTGTGAAAATTTATTCCATGATTGTTCAATTATATTTATATTTTGGTTTGATTCTAGAGGCATGACATTTGAATGTGAATATGTAAGTTGAGATGGAGGAGGGGTATATATTGAGAAGAGTTAACACCTTTAAATTATTATTTACTTGAGGAAAAATAAATGCTTAAATGTGAGGAAGTTGATAAATGACGATCTAGTCATATTTTAGTATCATATTTAATGGATTTTGCTAGTTAATCTGAGTATTTTTATTAATTTTGATACTTAATTTGTTCATATTTTGTTTCTAGGCCTAAGTCACTCACTTGGAGCAAAAAAGAACTAATTCATACAAGTTTGGAGCATTTTCGAGTTATTTAGATTGAGTTATAGAGTGCTTGATAATGTACATGGACGTATTGGAGAGTTTAGAGGTGTATTTAGTGCTTTTATTGTCAAACACGTCCATGTTAGCTAGCGAGAAGGCCATGTTGATGGTATAAGCTTTTGCTTATACATGTGCTAGTTCTAAAAAACATCATATATGTATTTAAGACCATTAAATCAATTTTTTTGAGGCTCATATAACTCTTAGAATCTAAATTTCAAAATTTAAAAGCTAAGATTAAGTAGTAGGAAAAAAGGGCCTTAACAATTATAAGGAGAAATCCTAAACGGTTGGAAGCATAAAGAACAACCAAAGAAACCCCTTTAGAGTGGATTTTCATCAATCTAATGTGAAGATTATTGAAGATTAAAGGTACTTCATTATGTTATCCTTGATTTTTAGCTTTCTCTTTATTTTTAGTGTTTGTTGGATATGATTAGAAACTAAATTTTTTTGGGTATTTGAATTAGATGAACCTTGGGATGGATCATGTAGTGATTTTATTTTAATTTAATTCATTATTTAGTTTCATTAAGACTCAATTATATGTTCTTAATTATCCTTAAATTATTGCTGCCTACATGTTCATTTATGTGTGATTTTATTCAATTGAGATTGAGAAATCTTTTATATGAATGGATCTAGCATAATTGAAAGGAATTGCATGCATACCTAGAGATAGGTAGATATAAATCTTTCGAATTAAGGTCAAACCTAATAGTAAATTTCATAAATCTATAAATGCAATTATAAGGTATTTAATTAGAAAGGGATTCCATTAATCAACTTCTGATTAGGTGTTGATAGTCTTAAGAAAGATATTTGTAATAGTTTAGAAAATTTCACAGTATAATGAACTTTAGAACAAGTTGGTTAGTGAAATTATGATTACAGGAGAACTCTTAGGGGGATTTGAATTCTTGGTACTATTGTTTTATTAGTTTATGTTCATTATTTTGCCATTATAGTTTATTTAATTGAGTTGAATTGTCCCTAGTCTATTTTATTTTATTTTAAATTTGATTTATCAATATCACCTCAATTGTTAGTTAAATAATAAGAAAAGAGTTATTACTTGTACTTATAGTCTTTGTGAGATTGACACTTAGTACTTTTAGTCTATACTATAGAATGATTGGTGCACTTGCTTTTGGACGATGTATTAAGTAAAGGAATTGAGTTATATAATCATCATATGAGTCCATCAATCACAAGAGATATTATTAAACTTTATGTATACAAAGCATGATCCTAAGTACAATTTCAATCAAGAAATTTTAAAATAAAGAATAAGATGCTTTGAGTCCCCGCCTAAGAGTCCTCTTATCAGTATGATGTTAAGCACACAAATTACAATATATTGTATAATGTGGAGTGGGAATACAGATGGAAAATTCTCAAATGCTTCTTGTAAACAGTTGTTAAATATCCTAATCCCAAAAATTAAATGATTTAGTATGGTTTGGTCAAGAAAATCCTAAAGAAGCTTTTGGTTTATGACTTGCTCTTAAAGGGAGGCTAACCATATTAGATAAGTTTAATAGAATTATGAACATTCTAATCATTTGTTGGGG
>JANZXR010342078.1:0-24249 GCA_027575705.1 Erythroxylum echinodendron
TTTCCTTCATTCACGCCACCAATTCTGCCAATAAAGACAAGTCCTCCATACCTCTCCCAAAAGTCCACTTTACCCTTAGTACTTAAGCCATATACCGAAAATACCCTCGAATTCCTCTCAATGCATTTATTCCATAAGCTATTATGCTTAAGCTAATGAAAAAAAAATTCAGGGGCTGACAAACACCCATCGAATGAGCCTTGGTTTTGCATTATTTTTGGTTGAAAAGGTATTTTAATACCGTGTGATCGATAAATACAATTACCTTTGAATCTAAAAGGTATTGTCGAAACTTATCACATGCATACACTACAACAAGTAGTTCCTTCTGTATAGTGGTGTAATTAAGCTGAGGTCCTGCAAGGGTCTCACTGGCATAGTAAATTGCATGCAACCTCTTACGCTTCCTTTGGCCCAATACGCAACCTATGACTTGGTCACTTGCATCACATACAACTTTGAACGGAAGCGTCCAATCCCGTGGATATAGAATTGGTGCTGATATTAATGCCACCTTTAATGTGTTGCATGTAAGTATACACTTGTCATCAAATAAGAAGGGCACATCCTTGATTAAAAGATTTGTCAAAGTTCTTGCAATTTATGAAAAGTCTTTGATGAATTGACAATAAAATCCTGCATAACCTAAAAATCCTCACACATCTTTTACATTAATTGGTAATAAAAGTTTCTCTATCACTTCTGTTTTTGCTCTGTCAACATCAAATCTTTAGTGTGAGATTTTATGCCCTAGCACTATCCCCTCTTGCATTATAAAATCGCATTTCTCCCAATTCAACACCAAGTGTGACTCTTCAAATCTTTGAAGAACTCTTTCTAAATTAGTTAACCATATTTAAAGAATCTCCAAAAATTGAAAAATCGTCCATGAACACCTCCATTATATCTTCTATCATGTCAATGAAGATAGACATCATACATATTTGAAATGTATCCAGGGCATTGTAAATTCTGAAAGGCATCTATTTGTACCTTTGATTATATCCCGAATATCCATCTAAGAAGTAATAAAATGAATGAATAGCTACCCTTCTATCATCTACTCTATGAACGAAAGAGGACAATGATTTTTCTTAGTCACTGAGTTGAGTTTGCGATAATCTATGCATACTCTCCATCTTGTGACTGTTCTTATTAAAATTACTTCTCCATTATCACTTTCTATTATCGTCATTCCACCCTTCTTAGGTACATATTGTACTGGACTGACTCATTAACTATTAGAGATGGGATAGATTATCCCTGCATCTAAGAGTTTTATGATCTCCTTCTTGACTACCTCCTTCATGTTAGGATTTAACTTCCATTGATGCTCCCTCACCATTCTATATCCTTCCTCTAGGTTTATTTAATGCATGCAAACATTTGTACTTATGCCTCGAATATTAGCAATCTACCATCTGATGACTTTCTTTCGCTTTCTAACAAATTCTACCACCTTACTTTCTTATTTCTCTTTCAATTGATTGGAGATTATTATCGATAACATTTGACCTTCACCTAGAAAGATATATCTAAGATGTGCAGGTAAAGGTTTAAACCCTAATGTTGGTGGTTTTTCTGTAGATAGTGGTATGAGTGATTGGTTCAAACTAATTTATCTTGATGCATTTTAACATCTGACTCCTCCATCTCATCGTCTCCTTTATATTCAAGTTTCTGATATCTATTGTCTATCTCTACTTCCACTGACTGCACTATTATGATACATCTCTTAACTTATTCTTGCACATGTTAATCCACAATTTGAGCCTTCTTGCATGGACTGCTCATTATTGGATTCTCTAAGTCCTTATCATTTTGAATTTGATCTGATCCTCACCTATTCTAAGTGTTAATTTTCCTTCATAAATGTCAATTATGACTTTTCCTATGGACAGTTCTTATATTCTTCAAAATCTAGAACCACAAAATCTACAGGAATAATGAACTTGTCCACTTACATCAAAACATCTTTTGCTATTCCAAATGGTATTTTAATGGATTGATCAGCCAGATGAGTTAACATTGATGTTGGATTGACCTCACTCAATCCTAACTTCTTGAATATCGACAAAGGCATAAGATTAATGCCTACCCCTAAATCAAACAAACACTTTGTAAATTTAAACTCACCAACCACACAGGGTATTGTGAAACTCCCTGGATCTTTCAATTTAGATGGCATCTGACTGGTTACTATGGAATTGTAGGTGCTAGTTAGAGCTACTGTCTATTTATCTTCCCAAGTACATTTCTTTGATAATATATCCTTTAAAAATTTTGCATATTTAGGCATGTGCTCCAATTCCTCTACAAAGGAGAGATTTATCTGTAGCGTCTTTAATTTCTCAATGAATTTTGCAAATTGTGCATCTAAATTCTTTTTTTGTAATGGTTGAGGAAAGGGGATTTTGGGTTGATATGGTGGAGGTGTGACATAAGGAGGGTATTCGCTCATAGTCATTTCTTTCTCCTTTTCTTGTTCTTTCTCAACAAGATGGATGGGCTCCTCTATTGTCTCTGTGGGTGGTTTGAGTTCCTTTTTGTTAGATCGCTTATTGCCCAGTTATTCACAATACGTAGCGGAATGGACCATACTACAAAATAAGAAGTATAATCGAAATTTCACAACATGTATGAAATTACCTTTTGACATGGATTAGTATTTGCTTTTCATATTTGTAGATGTTGCAACATGCAAATGTCCTCTACCGGTATCCACACGGTATCCACACAGTATCCACACGAGGATGAACGATCCGAGCAGAGGTTAATGTGTGCTAACACGTTCTAAAACACCTTAGAACGTCGCCTAATTTTTTCCTTTCGAAAAGATCGAACAACTAGGTCTAGGCAGCTAGGGTTTTCGTATCATGCCTAATGAGACTTAAGTTCTCTATTTATATAGAAACCCTAATCCCTATTCCTATTAGGAATAAGAATATTATAATCCTAAACCCATTAGGATTATGGAAGCCTAATAAGTTTCGACCCATATTATATCTCATATAATAAAAGCTCGACAACATAATTCAATCTAGCCCAATAAATATATCCATATATATTTATTTAGTGCCCAAGAGAATAAGCCCAAATAACATCACTCTTTATGTGTGACCCTGTAGGCTCATTTGATGTTGCTATTGGCTTGATCACACATCAAAACCCATAAGTTATAAGTGGCCTCCAGCAAGACATTATGACTACTCAAATCAAATGAGGATCGATAATTTGATTTAACCTGTAACCATGGTTACAAACTCAATCCCTTTGTAACATGATATCAAGATTAATCACAAGGCATGGTACATGTCAACCTTTGATTAATCGTAGTTTCTTGATTCCCAAGTTGATTGAGTATAAAAAATGACATTGATGACTCCTCATCAATTCATTTGAGCACGATCATGCATTTCTTCAGTCATACTTGTCAAGAGGCCCAAGTGATATCTCCCTCATTTAAGAGAGGTACAAATCCCACCTACATCATTCACATCCCTCCACATGATTCATTCAATGTCCAACATAAGACCACTTGTTATCCGGTTAAAGATAACTTAGTCTAATGTCAAAACACTGAATTCCTCATGTAGAGAACCATGATGACTTCAGGTTAGAAGAATAAGTCAAATCATATTGAGAATCACTAATGACATGAAACCATATAGTGTTCTCTCTGTGGGTCAGTCTAATATATGTTCTCTAAAATATATGTATGTTTCTGATTTGATAACTTATATCCATGATCAGTAAAACGTGATCATCAATCAGAACACATACTAACCTTAATTCATTATCGGACCACCAATAAAGATCGACTAGGGATAATTTAGAATAGTATTATAATGCTTGTAGTTTTACTATCAAGTCATATACTTAGTGAAATAAGCCTAATACTATTAATGGAATGTAAATCACATTACATAAACAATATACATCCATATATAAAGAAATACCTCATAATATATTATTAATTAAGTCAGAATGTCAGTACAAAAGTTATATATGACCATTGGCCTAGGGTACACTATTAACACTTTTCACTTCGAAGTGTAATAGCCTTTAGTTTCTCCCTTAGTTTTGTTCTTGAAGTGCTAGGAAGACGTCCTAAATTTCACGTGGAGAAAACATTTGAAAATTGGCGTACTTGGTCCTCTAGATTGTGTATTGAAGAGGCATGGATCTTTATTACTTGTTCAAATTTTCCTTCCAATTATGCATCATCTAAAGTTCCAAGCTTATCTAAAATCCTTTCCAATTTAGATTCCTTTGAGCTTGGTTTATCTTGTTGAAAGCCTAATTGTCCTTGAGATCTAGACTTTCCTTTAGCATTGTTTGTCAAAGAGAAGTTGTGGTGATTCTTCCACCAAGGTTATAGGTCTTGGAGTAGGGATTGTTACCTCCTCCTCGTCCATATTAAGCTCTAATATAATTCACTTGCTCTAGATCACTTTCCTTCATCAAGTAATAGCCTACTATATCATGGTCCACTTGTCTACAGAGTACACACTTGAGATGCACGGCTTTCACTGAAGCTGAGGATGAAGCCTTCATATTGTTGAGTTGTCACATTAAGTTATCAATTTTAGCTTGCGTTTTCATCATTTAATCCATAGCCATAATTCCTTTTTACTCTCAAAAGGTAGTAGTTTGTCTACTTCGCTCATTCATCCACAGGCAACTATTGCTCGCCATCTCCTCTATTATCTCTTCTGCTTCATCAACCATCTTTCTCATCACTGAACCTCCTGAAGCTACGTCAATCGCGCCTTACGTATTTTGGGTTACTCCATCATAGAATGTTTACAACAAGAATTCCTTAGCTAAGTTGTGGTATGGGCACTTCCATTGCGAATCCTTGTATCTCTCCCATGCTTTGTAAATCGATTCCTATCACTTTGCTGAAAGTTAGTAATTTCCCTGATGATTTTAGTGGTCTTATTCAGGGGAAAATATTTGTCTAAGAAAGCACAAACTAGCTGATTCCACGTCGTGACATTAACTGGGTTAAGGGAATGATACCAAACCTTTGCTCTATCTCTAAGGGTAAAAAGAAAAAGTCTAATTCTGACCGCATCTTCCGATATCTGATGGTATCGAAAGGTATCATAGATTTCAAGGAAGTTCACTATATGTGTATTGGGACCTTCGTTCGTTAGTCTATAAAATTGTACATTCTGTTGAAGCATGGTTAGGAGGGCTCGTTTAATTTCAAATGATGCTACTTATATGAGTGGCCTAGCTACTACTTGGTTAGCAACCTTAGTCTCATAAATCCATAGGGGTCTATTGTTGATGTCCTTGGTTTGCTTCATGGTCCAAATTTTTTTGAAATTACTTGGTCATTGTTGATTTTGCAATTTCTTCTTCTTTATGACTAACTTTCCTAATGGTTCATTCTAGTCGAGTGATGTCTAAATCAAAGGTTTTAGCTGTGTGACTCAAACCTCTACTGACTCTTATGTTCATTCAAGAGCGCATTTTTAAGTAGAAAAGAAAGAATAAAAACTAATTAAATGCCTTAAACTGTAGAACTAAACTAATCGCCTCCCCAGTAATGGTTCCAAAAACTTGATCGGAGTTTTTTTATATGTGTAAGTTTTAATATTTAACCTTGATATTTCGTAAGCGTACCGGTCATTCATGTAGTACCTAAGGCGTTGATCTCACGAGGAGGGTTAATCTAATCCTAAAATCTAAGGCCAAAACAATGTGCAATATTTAAAATGTAATGAAACTAAAACATGAATGCAATTCAATCAAGTAATTCAATTCAAGAATTAATCACTAAATATTAACAAATTAGCAATTGCAATGCACACATTCAATAATTGACCTAACGAACTATTAATTAAGAGAATGGGGAATTTTTACATATTTTTAACACTAACCTAATCGATTATGAATTATTGAATCATTAGTCCTAAATGATCTGAGGATTGATTACTCTCTCTTGAATTATAGCCATTAACCCTAAATTATTTGTTGGGGCTGGATTTTTTTATTTATTTAAGCATGATTTGAATGAAGTATGAGGATTGATAAATTAAGTTTTTGGAATTAATTATTATGTTAATGTTAGAAGGATTTTTTTTGTATGATTTAGTTGAGTTAAAGTAATAAGAAGGTTGAAGGGTATTTTTGGAAGATCACTTAAGGATAAAAGAGCTAAGCTTATAAGGATGGGTAAAATGGACTTTTTGGGCTCATTAAGGGTAAAAATGGAAGAAAGAATTGTGGTCTTGTAATTAAAGAAGAAGAAAAACGAAATTGAAGAGAGGAAGAGAGAGTTGTCGTGGGAGAAGAAGAAAACAAGAGAAACAAAGCTAGGTTTCCAATTTCTTAGTATTAAAGAGCGATTTTGAAGTTGTTCAAGAAGGGAAAAAGAAAGAGGAAGATTAGAGCATCCATTTGAGCTAAGAGACTCAATAATTGGTAAAGATTCACGGTAAGTTTATGTTTAAACTTTTGGACTTTTGGAAGGGTTTTGGTTAATGAAGCTTAAGAAATGCATAGGTTTAAGTATTCTAGGTTCAAATTTAGTGTATATATTTCTTTAAGTTCTCATTTGGAAGTCCAGTTGAATTGGGATTTTTTAACCAATATTGAAGGAAATCAAGAGGAAAGGCAAGAGGGACAAGAAGAGAGGCATCTTTGAGCAATTGATACGTAAGGAATTCAATGTGGGTTACATTTTTATAATTGAATAATAAGCCATTAATGTTTCTTCCAAATCAAGAAAGAAAATGGTTTTCAATTGTATTATAAATGTGCATTTATTGCTCTTGAATGCTTTGAGAAAGTGTTATGTGTTTGATATATGAATATTGTGTGGTGGATTTATGAAAAGAATGCGAAAGTGAAACACTTTTTGAAATAAATAGATTAATATGTTTATGAAATCACTTTTTGGAAAAAGTGCAATTTTGGGCAGCAAGTTTACAAATTAAGAAATACATGTTATGTAGGGGTTTGGTCCACTCTATATGTCAAGTGTACTTTGACTAAAGGCTTCTCCTGCCTGCCCGCAAGTAGCATGGAGCTCCTTTAGGGACTCCGTTATGTTTACAACTACGCAAAACCACTATGTGGGATTATGTTTGTTCGTTCTCTTCACAACTACACAGGACCACTTCATGGGAATGTGTTAGCTCATTCGATTTATGAACCTCTCAGACCATTTTGAAGTGTTTATGTGTTGATAAGTTTTTGAGCACGAGATCAAGTGATCGAGCATAAGGGCATTACTCTGGATTATACTTAATTTGTATTTTAAGTTAGTTTTTGTAAAACAAGGCTTTAGTTACATTTTGAGCAATTCCACTTTGTGTAAATCATGTATTATTGGACTATGATGTATTGTGGCTTAAAATGCCCACTAAAGCTATATTCAGACTCTATTTTGTTTTAGTAATGAGAATAAAATTTGGGGAAGTTTCTATCGATCATGTACATATTTATCCTCTTGGTTAAGTTTGTTAATTGTTTATAGTGATAGAATTTGTGTTGTCTTAAAAGGATGTGTATGTGTGTTCATTTTTAGTGTTGGATTGTTTGGCTCTATCTAAAGGTTTAGCTACGGAGAAGCCCAAATATTTGCAGCAACGAACCTTTCCTAAAGGGCACTCTCGCTTAATTATATGACTTTGCCGTGACACACTTTTCTTGAAAGGTCTTAGAAAAGTTTAGCATGGAGAAGCCCAAAGGTTGGCCACGGCGAACCTTTCCCAATAGGTGCTCTTGCTGGATTCTGTGACTTCACCGCGACCAAGCCAAAGGTTGGCCACGGCAAACTCTTCCTAATAGGCCCTTGTACTTGATCCTTACCTGATACTCTGGTAAGGTAGCTTTATAATAAGTACTGAGACCTGGAAGCTAGCAATTTTATGGTATCAGAGCGACTAGGTTTAGGTCTAGGATGGGGACTAGGTTTAGGAATGTCTTAGGTTTTAAACGAGTAAAAAACATATGAAATGAATATGCATTGTTTTTAAATTAACTTCATGCATTGTTTTGTATTGTTTTAAATGATTTGAAATTGTTTTTTTAAGCTTGAATTTGTTTTAAAATGTTTTCAATTGAAGGAGTGAATATGCTACCTCACAAAAGAATTTGAGGAGCTCTGACTCGATCTGGTTCTCACCGAGGAAGTACGAATGAATCGTATGTCTCGTAAGATGTGGGGACACACTCTGCTCCTGAATCTGAGGCACCTAGTGTGTAGCATGAAATGCCACTGCCTCCTCCTCCTATACCTAATTTGGATCTGAGGTTCTTTCAAGCCTTTGCTCAGGCTTTCACCTATACCATAGGGCAAAGATCACAAGTTCCGTTGCTAGCTTCGGTGGAGAGGATTAGTTAGTATGAGAAGTTTCGTAAGTATAGTGCTATAGATTTTAATGGTATTACAAATCCAGAAAAGGCTGAAGCATGGTTGAAGAGGAATGAGAAAGCCTTACTTCAGATGAAGAGCTCTAATGAAGAGAAATTGGATTACGTAGTGAGCTTGCTGCAAGAGGATGCACTGCATTGTTAGGAATTAGTGCGCCATAGTCAGGTTATACCTATGGAGTTATCATGGAGATATTTTGTGGAAGTGTTTAAGAAGAAGTACCTCTCCAGGGTTTATGTATAAGAGAAGGCCAGAGAGTTTCAGAATCTCACATAGAGGGACATGAGTATGAGTGAGTATCAGCTGAAGTTCACTCAAATTTCCCGATATGTGGCGAACATTGTGACAAATGAGGAGGACAAATGTCACAAGTTTAAGGGAGGAATTCATTTGGGGATCAAGGAGAAGATGCTGATTCATAACTTCTGTGACTACTAGTAGTTGGTAGATGCTGCACTTCATGCCGAGAAATTGGAGAATATCAGTATGAAGTGAATAAGAAGAGGAAGAACTGGGAGAAATCTTCCAAGAAGGGAATGAGTGCTCTAATGCCTACTAGGGTTTGGGTTGTTAATGCAAGGAGACAAAGTAATAGCTTATGCCTCGCAGCAATTGAAGCCGTATGAGTTGAATTATCTAACCTATGAATTCGAATTAGTAGCAATAATTTTTGGCCTAAAGATTTGGAGATATTATTTGTATGGAGTTCAAACGAGGATTTTTGTAGATCATAAAAGATAAAAACAATCTGGAGGTGAGTTTAAACATCCTCAAGATTCATATAATCCTATCGTCAATGATTATTCCAATTGTATACATTAATAAAATTGAAAATACATTAAAAACAAAATATGAATGGATGACGGGAAACCTCCTATTCTTGGAAGTAATTTGCGTCGGCTTCTTCTCCATATCTCTCTTCCTTCTTCTCTTTCTCAATCTCTTGATGAACTTTCTCTTGAGTTTCCCAATGGTGGCTGATGCAAAAGCTCCCCTGCTTCTTTGTCTTACTCTTTAAATACCTTTTGTGTTCTAAACAGCCCTAGAGTTTTTGCGAGGTTGAAAAGTTCCTAAAAATCCTCAAAACTTAGCTTTTTTACTTGTTTGTGCTTCTGCTCAACATAGGCAATGATTGTGGGCCACATCTGAGCCTTCTATCATGATCCTGGCAAACAAGCCATGATCATGGGCTATGTCTTGGGCTTCTGTCATGATCATGGCATGACTCTAGTGCTTCTGTCATAGACTGTCGTTTCACCCCAAGTGTCTCTGAAGCTTCTCCATTCTTTGATGTTGTAAACACATCAAGGTATCTCAAAGACATAATAATTAAACTCAAAGACTTGACTAATCCATAAAAACACTTAAACATAATTAATTAACAAACTACCAAAATTATAACCTAAACATATTCTAAATGATTAAGTTAACACTTAATATATATCTAACTATGTCCTAAAACATGATACAATTCACACTTATTACTTGTCATTTACCTTTAGAGTTGGAGCATAGAGCCTATTGGGCAATTCAAAAGTTGAATATGGATGGAAAGCTTGTGGGTGAAAAGAGATTGTTACAACTTGATGAATTGAAAGAGTTAAGATTTGAAGCTTACGAAAATTCCAAGTTGTACAAAAAAGAGAAAAAAAGTGTCATGATGCTCATATAAAAAAGGAGTTTAAGAGTGGGGACTTGGTACTTTTATTCAATTTACGACTTCATTTATTTCCGAAAAATCTCAAGTTAAGATGGAGTGTACCCTTCAAGATCCTTCAAGTGTTTCCCCATGGAGTTTTAGAGTTGGAAAATGACAAGGGTGAAGCATTCAAGGTCAATGGGCATAGATGTAAGCCATACTATAGAGGGACATACTCATAAGAAAGGGAAGTAATCTCTTTCCTTTCTTCCACCCTTTCATGAAAGCATATGGAATGGTCAAGCTAATGACCTTAACTTAGTATGTTTACCTTTCTTTTTCTTGTCTTTGTTTACTTTTTTGTTTGATTTGTTTGGTTTTGATTATGTTTGGTTTGATTTTTCTATGATTTCTTGGTGTTTACTCTAGTTTCGTTTAAGTTTTAACTTGTTTTCTCTTCAAATTTCTTGTTGGTTTGCTGATTTTAATGTATTTGCAGGTTGTTTAAATGTTAGGAATGCATGCTAAGCTTGGGAGAAGGCCAAAAAGTTGGAAAATCAAGATTGGATGTTTGTACAGTGCCCATGATTGTGGGAATGGGTCAATTTCCCATGAACGTGGAAGACTTTTCAGAAACTTTCTGGAGCCTTAACCCACAATTGTGGGAAGCATAGAGATTCCCACAATCGTGGAATCCCCAGCCAAAGGATTTTAAAAATCCCTCCTTCTTTCTTCTTTCTTCATCTTCTCATATTCTCTCACTCTAAAACTAACTCCCACTCACCCAAAACCTCACAAATCCTTCTTTTCCCTAAATCTTGGTGTTTTATCCACTTTTTCCATTATTATTCACTGTTTTAACACTTATTTCACATTACCCACTCAAAAAAATCTAAAGATTTAGTAAGTTTCTCTCTCTGTCTCTCTCTCTCCAAAACGTGCTAACCTCTTCCTGTATGCCTTCGCCTCCATAATCTCCATGAAGCTTTCTTACCCTTTACTTTTTATGTTGTTTTATTTACCTTGTTAGCTGTTTTACTTGCTTGTTTATTTGATGTTAGGATTGTGTTTTAGTTTCCTTTTTTTGGTTGCCTTGTCACATTGAGGACAATATGTTGTCCAAGTGTGGGGAGGTGACATTTACTTTTTCAATTACACTGTTTTAGTTTGTCTTAGTCACTGTTTGCATTTTGTTAATTAGGATGCATGTTTTAGGCATATTAGATTGTTGTTTTATGTTGTTTTGTGTTAGTAATTGACCCACACTTGAATCATTTTGATTTATTTTTCCATGAGATTTTGTCATGCTAGTTGGAATGAGATTGAATGCATGCTTAAACTCGGATTAGGCTACTTGATTAGAGAGTGAACCATGTTGAGTGATTAAAAGTAGTTGGTTGTATAAGCTTACTCAGAATTTGACACTTGAGCAATGAGGTAGTGTAGAGACATATAATGAATTTTCATTTGATCCAATGTGAGGATTAAGCCTATATGAATCCATTTATAGTCATTTTATTTCTTTATTTTTGTGATGCTTCCTTAGGTTATTACCTTTAGAACTTGCTTTGAATCGGTTTGAGTCTACTGGATGTATGCTTAACAGAGATGATTAAGGCCCTTTTTATGTTAACTTTTGACTTAAATGACCTAGCTTTTATTATCCCTTTCTACTCCCATTGAGCCTTAACCCTTTCATTTTTTGAAAATGCCCCACAATTTAACCTGAAACCCTATTAAGTGATGCATTAGTTTGGGATTTTTGCTACATTTTTTCCAAGATAAGTTGAGTGATACTTCTTCTCCTAGATCACATTACAGTAGTTGCTATTTTGTTCATTGTTTCTTCAATTGTTGAAAAAAAAGTAAGAACATTTTAGTAGCATCAATAAGTGTGAAGTAGTAGTATATTTACATTTTTGTATCTCATAAATATGTTTTATTATCCCTTTGTTCACTTATTACTTTATGAATTCTTATATTAAACCCTTTGTCTCATTTGACCCAACTTAACCTTTACCACATTACAACCTGTAGCAAGTCCTTTTGATCTATTTATTTATGTAATCATTGTAGAGGAGAATTAGTGCATTACCAAGCCTACGGTAGTGTAGTTTTCTATAGGGAGCTTGAGCGAAACACTAACCATCAAACACTTGAGATAAATAAGTGAAATAATGAGGAAGTTTCATTTTGCGTTTATATGATGGCACCGTAATTTGAGTTTGCTTATATAGAGTAATGAAAAGTAGTGATGATATATGTAGTAGCTTGACATTTGAGTTAGCCAAACTTTAAGGGATTGCACATTTTGATCTTTTTGAAACTGAAGTGATGGAATTGATTGGTTGTGTTTGATTTTCCTTAAGGAGAAACAAAGATTTAAGTATAGGGAAGTTGATAGTTGTGCATTAGTGTGTGTTTTTCTAAGTATTTGGCATGTGTTTATTGCATAATAGGTTACTATTATTATGTTTTAGGACTTATTTTTTATGTTTTTGTTTAGTTTGATCTTCATGGTTATTCTTTTATGTTTGATGTTGATTTAGGTTAAGAATTGATCATTTTGATGTAGGAATAAAGGGTGGCCACCTTTGTGATTGAGCTAAGGACTAAGAGAGGAGAAGAGAAGTGGAGGAGTTGTAAGACAAGAACCCACTATCGTGGGATTCATACTAAATCCCACGATCCTGGGATCTTTAACCTAAAGAGACACACAAGTTTCACTTATTTTTAGTTTCTTGTGACTATATAAGGGCACAAATCCCTAGGGTCAAAGGGGGTTTTATAAGAACTTGCCTCCTTGAGCTAAAAAACATATTTAGAGCCTAGAGAGAGGTAGAGAATAAATATTTCCATTCCAAGTTGGGCAAAGAGCACACCAATTCCAAATTTGGGTAAAGAAGAGGAGCAGCTAGCTTCATCTAGTTCTTATTTCATTTTTCTCTTCTAGCATCTTTATTATGGATTTTTTGGTTGTTAGGAATGTTAATGACATTATGAGTGGCTAAGTTATTTGTAGAGAATATTTTGAGCTACTTATTGAACTCTTACTTTGTTGATTTGAATGAATGATGCTTTAGTTGAATGTTGAGCTTATACCTTGCAATATATTGAGAAATTGAGTTGGGTAAATTGTGTGGAGCTGTACAATGCGAATTGGAACTTTATGGACCTACATTCATCAGGTTAATTGATTAGTTAGAGAGAGATCTTGGCTAATTAGTTGATTACCTATAGGATAACTTTATAACTAATTGAATTGGTATACTAATAATGTAGATTGAGAGATTGCTTAATCAATTTAATTTAATTTAGCTAGGGACAATTAATTACACTATAAGAGAGGGTAGTTAATACATTAGGACATCTTAGGTGAGGAAACATTTAATTAACAAGGTAGGAGGGAGATAAGATAGGAAAAAAGTGATCTCTAAATGTTAAGTCTTGAATTCCATGTTTTTGCACTTTTGCTTTATCATTTGTTCATTGTTAGTTGTTTAATTTAGTTTAAATTTTCAATTTATATTTATTAAAATTGGTTCTCAAACAAAGAAACCTAAATTAAGTAGCATCTAAACACAATCTCTGAAGGATCCATATATGTTCTTTACTACAAGTTACACCCCATATACTTACGGTTTTGCACGTAAAACTAGTGAATTGGTTTTACAATTAACAAGGGTTACAACAAATTACAATAAAGATAATTTTAGAAGTGTCTATATTGTATGGTGTAGGTGCAAGATGAGTTTAAGGACATTTGTCAAGTGTCTAAGCCAGTTACATGTCCATTCTATAGGCTGCCAAATGTCACTTACTTCTTCTACCATTTGTCACTCAATTCTTTACGCCATTTGTCACTCAAGTCTACTGCCATATGTCACTCATTTTATAGGCTTAGTCATCTAATTTCTACTTGTCTTGCCACTTGAATTTTTCCTAGTCTAAATGTGCATATTAATTCATCAATCTCCCAATTGTAACAACTAACTATAAATTAATAATTGTAATCCATCAATTCTTTTTATTGGTAAATCAAAATTCAACATATTAGAAATGCATAATCATATCATAATCATTTCGAAACTTTCATACCCCGTAACATGTCAATTGAGTGCAATTTTTCTAAATCAAAATTCATTTGTGTATGCTCATATTATGCATATGAATGAATGAAATTATAAAATCATATCCTAAATGCACCAAATGCATTCTAATATGATGTAATTCATGTAACTAAGTAATCTAACACTCTAACTCTCAGTAGTTTTGGAATCCAACTATTCCAATTCTCCCCTTCTTATGAAATTTTGCCCTCAAAATTCTTGCCTGGTTGATCAAATAGAGGGGGGTATTCTTTTCTCATTTCTCCTCAGTCTCCCACACAGCTTCTCCTCTCAAATGATTTTTTTAAAGGACTTTAACCAAAGAAATTATTTGGTTTCTTAATTGCTTAGTCTGATATCCTACTATTTTAACCAGTTCCTCTATATAACTCAAATTAATTCCAATCTCAGCCTCCTATGCCAGTAATATATGTTTTAGATCTAACTAATATATCCTAAGCGTATTAACATGAAATACGTTAAGAATTTGAGACATTTCTAGTGGTAATGCTAATTTGTAAGCCAATGGTCCAGTTCTCTCAATAATATCATATGGAGATATATTTAGGGCTTAACTTTCCCTTTTTTTCGAACCTGAGCACTCCTCGTCAGGGTGACACTCTAAAAATACCTTATCTCCTACTTGATACTCAATATCCCTCTGGTGTTGATCTATATAGCTCTTTGGCTTATCTTAAGCCTCCTTAATGCTATTGCGGATCAATTTTACCTTATTAACGGTATCTTGAATAAACTCTAGGCCTTCAATAATCCTTAGACCTTCTTCATCCTAGTACAAGGGTGCTCAACACCTTCTGCCATATAACACCTCATATAGAGCCATACCAATACTACTATGACAATGATTATTGTATGCAAATTCAACGAGAGCTATATACTCATCCCATGCTCCTTAAAACTCCAAAACACAAACCCTGAACATGTCCTCAACGGTTTGAATAATCCTCTCACTTTTTCCATCTATCTGAGGATAAAATGTTGTACTAAAATTTAACTTTGTACCTAATATTATCTGTAGGCTACCCCAAAATCTAAAAGCAAGTCCAGGATCTTTATCTGACACAATAGACACTAGGACCCCATATAACATCACTATCTCATTTACATGTCTCCGAGTTAAGTGATCTAATGTGTTACTCTCTTTAATAGGTAAGATATGAACTGATTTTGTTATTTTGTCATCAATAACACATATGTCATCATACTGCCTCATAATTCTCGATAAACCCATAATAAAGTCCATTGTAATCCTCTCCCATTTCCACCCTAGAATAGGAAATGACTGCAATTTCCCAATTAGAGCCTGATGCTCTGCCTTAACCTATTGGCATGTTAAACACCTGGAAACATACTTAGCCATTCATCCCTGGCCACCAAAGCTAATGTTTCAGAGTATTGTACATCATAGTAGTACCAGGATGTATAGCATAGGCTACTATGTTTGATTCCTCTAAAATTTCCTTTCTCAAACCATCAACAACTGGTACACAATCTCTGATTCAACCATAATGTATTATTTCTCAACTCAAACTCAGAACTCAGAATATGTTCTGACTTCTCTACAATCTTCACTACTTCTGGGTCTTTACTTTGAGCTATTATGATCCTTTCATATAATACCGATCTAAGCTTCAATGTAGCTAACAATGCTTTATTTTATCCAAACTTAGCTTAACATTAAGTGCTCTCAATTGAACTAGATTTGGTAACCTCAATGCTTGAATTTATGCTACACTACTATTTGATTTTTTTTAATGCATCAACTACAACATTAGCTTTACTTGCATGATACTTTATCATGCAATCATAATCCTTAAGCAAATCAATCCACCTCCTTTGTCTCATATTAAGTTCATTTTGACTTAACAGATATCTCAAACTTTAATTATCCATAAAAATATGAAACGTTTCACCATATAAATAATGTCTCCAAATATTTAAAGAAAACACTACTGTAGCAAGCTATAAATCATGAATTGGATAATTGAACTCATGAGGCCTTAACTGTCTTAAAGCATAAGCAATCACTTTACCATACTACATCAAAAAGACACCCTAACCTCTGGTCTGAAGCATCACTGTATATAATATATCCTCCAGATCTAAATGGAATAACTAATATTGGTATCATAGTTAATAGACTTTTTAACTCCTTAAAACTCCTTTGACATTTATTAGTCCATCAAAAAGGTATGCTCTTCCTTAGAAGCTTTGTCAAAGGGGCTAAGATCAATGAGAACCCCTCAATAAACCTCCTGTAAGAACCTGTTAGCCCAAGAAAACTCTAAATCTCTAACACATTTCTATGTGCTTCCCATTTCGTCACGTCTTTAACTTTCTTTCGGTCTACCTATATACCCTGTCCAGACAACAGATGACGTAAGAACACCATCTGATCAAGCTAGAATTTACACTTACTAAACTTGGCGTACAATTGCTTCTCTTTCATTATCTATAAAATTAACGTTAAATGCTCATAATGTTGCTATCTACTCCTCAAATACACCAAGATATCGTCTATTAATAGAATAACAAAGTGCTCTAAGTAAGGTCGGAATACTTTATTCATCAATGCCATAAAAACAGTGGAGTATTCGTCAATCTAAAAAGCATCATTAAAAACTTGAAGTGTCCATATTTAGTTCTGAATGCACTTTTTATGTAACATCCCGTTACCCATATTAAGGCTAGAATAGTAAATATGAGACGTTGTTGAGAGATTAGAAAATGCATTTCATGTTCATGCATAATATGACATACACATATATATGAATATAGGTATTTTTTTGAACCTGAAAATGATTGTACATGCATTCATTGACATTCTGGGTATAATTGATTTATATATGTGAAATATGATTTTTTAAAATTTTTGGTTTATTTTTATTGAAAATTGATCTGCAGAGAGTGCATCTGTTGATTTAGAATTTTTAGAAAATTTTAGGAAAAAAATTGCCACTGGCAAGTAAATTGATGAATGGAAATGGAAATGAGTTAAATGATATTCAAGAATTCTATTAATGATTTTAGAATTTGCAAGAAGATGATAAGAAAAATTTTAGTGGTAATTGGAATGAAAAGATGAGAGTTATGGGAATAGTTCAATAAGAACTAGATAGTTAGGAAACTAGCTAAGATCTTAGAAATTAGACAAGTGTCTAAGTCTAAAGTCACGTTTCTTTTACGCTTGAAAGACTAAGTTATTGCTATTTCTTGACTTAGTTCTCTTTTTCATAGCTTCTTCTTCAGTTATTTTTCTTGACTCACTGAACCTTCACCAAAATAAAAAAACCTTGTTTTCATCTTTCTTTTTTGCTACTCCCAACTTTGTTATCTAGTTCTTTTGCCTCAAGAAAAACCTAACCTAAACCACCTTTAAGATGTTGTATGTGGTTGCATGAGAGTTAGGGCTTCTTGGAGTATTTGAAGATTTTTGAGTATTATCAAGTAAGTGCTCGTTAATCCTTTAGTTGTTAGATTATGAAACAAAAATGGTGATTTGTTGATATTTCACAATCATAAGAAAAATAGACATTTTTTTCATCTTCACCCTGAATATAGTATGGAAACATGGATTTGTTGATTTTTTGGTTTTGATGATCAATATGTTATAAGGTAGTGTGCAAATGATTTTTGGAGTTGAAAGATCAAGGAAAGTGTGTATGAAATTGATGCAGAAAATTGATAATGAATGGTATATGCACATGTTCTGCTTTTAGTTAATGATCAAATATAGATCAAGAATTGTTTATGAATGATATTAAGTTGAAATGGAGTTGAGAATGAAGAGTAAATGAAGTAGAAAAGGTGATCTTTCTACAAGTGGTGTTAGGTGTAAAATCTAGAAAAAATGGAAGAAGAGTGTTGGAAAATGTAGCAGTAACATGTCCATTAATTATGCTTCTGTGTTTTAGCCAAAACTTGTTATGTAGTTATCCAAATGAGATGATTCTTAATTTGGATTAAACGAGAGACATATCCCTACACTTTTCATGACGACATTGAACTCAAATTCTGTCTTTAAAAGTTTTAAAATTTCAATTGAAGTTGAATATTGGGTGTAACAGAAAATTGAAGAGAATGCAAAAAATGAAAGAAGAAATGTGGAAAAATGTGAAGGAGTTGCGTGAATGATTTTCTGTTTTGATGTTGTGTTTTAATCTTGGGTTTTGATTTGTTTATGATTATGTTAAGTTAAGTGGAAGTCAAAAATCGGGTTGATATAAGTTAGAGATGTTGATTTAAGAGAAAGAAAAGAAAAAGAAGAGGAGAGCTGCAGTTTGGAAGGAAGAAGGAAAAGCACATTAGTGCAGGTGCGTGATCGTGACTTCGAAGCTCTTCAAATGGACGGGTGTTTTGAATATCTTTCTTTCTTTTGATCATAACTTCTTCTCCCGACCTCCAAATGATATGGGAGTTAAACCAAAAGATTCTAAATACATTTTTCTACATCTCCACCAAAACTTATAACCATATGAAATCATTTGGGAGAGATTAAGTGATAAATTTGAGACGAAATTGATGAGTAGTTCTGGAATTTCATAACTGGAGTATTTTCACTAAATATGCTTCGGTATTTTAGCAATATCTTGATCTGTATTTATCCAAATAGAATGATTTTTGATTTATAGTAAACTACGGACATAAGGAGAGAAATTGTCTGAAGCAATCCAATTTTAATTCTGTCTCTAGATATTTCAATTTTTGGATGGAAGCTGAATACAGAGCACTATTTCAATATAAGAACCGTTTGAAAATTTTTGGAGTATAACATTCAAAGTACTGAACCGAATTTAATGATCTTAGTGTCATTACAAACTTAGGAGATAGGAGAACAATTTTCTAGAAGAAAGTATTGCCAAAGTATTTCATTTTCATAGTCAAATTGATCATGAACAATAAACCTGAAGGTATGTTTCAGGAAAAATCTGAATTGAAGAAATGAGTTATGAATTTCGATTTTAATAGTTTTATTGAGGTATAAATCAAAAATATAAATGATACTTATATGAGTCTGGAAATATGAATGTTTACGTGATGAGAATAATAAAGCGATACCTGGGATTGTCATGAACATGCACTGTGCATATTTCATATACATATATGTACATTAACAAACACTTATAATTGTGCAAAAGTGTGATATGTGTATATTGCTTAATATAAAGGAGCAATTGGAACATCAACATCCAGACGTTTCCAAGGCAATAGCTTCAGGAGCAATTGGTGAGTAACCTAGATGGTTTCACGTAATTAATTGTTTGCTTTAGAATATGTTTTGTATGATGATATGAATGTGATTTGATTATGTTGATGCTGGAAAATGAAGTTCCGAGATTTGATGCATGAATGTGATATTGAAGTACTACTTGTATGTGAATTTGATGAACTAAATGCTTCTTAACATGATTGATTGATTATGAGCGATGCATTCCTTACATGAATGCATGATCAGATAATGAGAGTTGTGACCTGAGAAGCCACCGAAAATGAGCCTAAACCTCTAAATGTGATTAAGAGTCAAAGGCTCACTATGTAAAATAAGCCCTATATCCCCAACAGATAAGGGATAGTATAAATGAGTCCGGTATCCACAACAGATACCGGACAGTTTAGGCACTCGATCAAAACAACGTAACAAGTAGAAAAGAGTCACATGAGCATTTCATATACATTTTTAATAAGTATATTTGATTGTTTGAAATGCAAAATTGTCTTACCCTTAAATGAGAAGGTGATATGTGATAATTTATGCAAAAATGAAAATATGTGAATTATATGTTATAGCTGTGATATGTTGCATGAATTAAGTGAACCATCGATGATGGTTACCATTGAGTTTACAAAACTCACCAAAATTACAACGTTGATTTTTCAAAACCGAGAGACAACTTTAGCTACTAAGAGACACTACAAGGAGTATAGTCTTATACTTTTTGGGAAAAAGAATAAATGCCTCAAAAGTAGGTCAGTTGAGATTGGAAAATTAGATAAAACTTTTTGTGAATTTTCCTCTTTTATGTAGCATATTTTGTATTCGGACATGATGGTGTACATGCATGGGTGCTTAAAAACTACAATGTAAATATTTGGTTTTAAGAAATGAAAGGAGAAATTTAGGTCTTAAAATATGGTGTTTTTCATTATGATGTATTATGAGAAAGTAAAGAATAATGATGCCATGTCAAATGAATGTTGTGATTGAATGTAGCGCACCATTATCATAGGTTATGTACTGGAGTGTCCTTAAGGTGTTCTGTTATGTATCCTATGGTAATGGGGCATTACACTTCGGTACATCAACTTCTGCTATTTTCAATTGATAATACCCTAGCCCTAATTCTAGTTTAGTAAACACCTAATCTCCCTATAATTGATCAAGTAAACCATCCATTCTTTACTATCACCCGATTTAATTGCATATAATCAATACATAATTTCGATGTTCCATCCTTCTTCTTCACACGTAAAACTAGAACTCCCCAAGGTGACACACTGGGTCTGATAAAACCTTTATCTAACAACTCCTGTAGCTGAGTCTTAAGTTTTTTAAGTTCCATAAGTGCCATCCTATAAGAAGGAATAAATATAGGAGCAGCACCTGGGACAAGGTCAATGGTGAACTTTGTTTCACTATATGGTGGTAATCTTGGTAATTCAATAGGAAAAACATCTAGAAAATTCCTATCAATAGGAATATCCTATAATGCATGCTCAACTCGGGTACCAGTTACATAGGCTAAATAGGTCTCACATTCACTTCGAATCAATATAAAAGCGCTCATTGATGAAATCAATCTAACTGGCACTTCTTGACTAATACCTCGAAATATCACCCTTAGTTGAGTAGGAGATTCAATAATAACTTCCTTAGTGTAACAATTGATCAAGCCCTATGAATAGTAAGTTAGTCCATACCTAAAATAAATTCTATCTCTTTTAACTGTAGTACTATTAAATTGGCTTTCAACTCAGCCTGGTCAACCTGAATAATACACCCTACTATAGTTCTCACCTTTAAGCCAAATTTCAAAATCTCTGTCTCACAATGCAATTTAGATACCAGATGTAGGGAAATAAATGGATGTGTAGATTCGATTTCTAACAACAAAAATCCCTCAAAATTAAAGACATGTATCACACCTGCAACAACATTTGGAGAATTTTATGCCTTCTGTCTTGTAATATTAAAGATCCTAGCTTGGGAATATGGTTGGTTACTCCGTACCTCAGTCTTAATACTAGGACCTGCTGAATTAGCTTTACCCTTACCTTTGCCTGTCTATCCTGCTCCACTAGCTCTGCTTTGTTAGATAGTCATCTCCATCACTAATCATCCTCTCACTCCAAACTGTGCTCCTAAAGTTACTGAACAGTTTTTAATCTGATGCTCTAAGGAGCCACAATGCAAAAAAGCTCCCGATACCTTTTAAGTTACTCCCCCATATCTTTTTCCACAATATTCACAACTGGGAATCTATTGTGTTTATCCACTATAAGTCTGTCCTCTAGATGACTGACCTCTACCACCACTAAAATGAACAGAATTTCCTTTAGGTCTAAACCTTGACTGCCTCGATCTCAACTGTGATCATGATAATCTATTTTGGTTTTTACTAAATTTCCTACCAGGGTCAGTTTGCAACTCACCATACCTCTTAATCTTAAACTCCTGTCTGTACTCTCCTTGTTCATCTATCAGTAACTGCTTAATCCAAATTGAAGCAGCTCACAGCTCAGTAAAACTATTCAGATTTGTTATAGCTAACCTTATCCTAATCTCTATATTCAATCCATCCTTAAACTGCCTACATTTATCTTCCTAAGTTCGGATTAGAGCAGTATCATACCCCAATAGGTCATTGAACCATACCTCATACTCAACTACCGTAAGATTTCCCTATTTTAGATTGAGGAATTCTTTTATCTTCAAATCCAAATAGATCTTTGGCATATAATTATCCTTAAAGACCTTCAAGAAGTCACCCCATATCAGTCTGCAAGGTCAGGCAGAACTATCTGGAACTGTCATAGGCTAGACCTTGAAGTAAAGAGACTGTGTAGTCAAACCTCTCATCAGGCTCATAGTCCATTTGATCAAATACTCTCTCTGTTCTCTCCAGCGAAGCCTCTACCTCGGCAAGTCTGCACTTCTATATAAGTCTATAGCCCCATGCTTCTTAAGTTTATCATAACTCCTTTCTCCCCTCTCAAGAACTCTTTGAGGCATTTCTTCAAACTCGGGTATAGATGACTCTTTATTGGCTCCTATTGACTTAAGATTAGCTGATTCTATAACAAGACCTCCTATAGCAAATGATCTATAATAAACAATAATAATGATCACTATATGGGGCTCTTTCTATATGCCATATTGAAATGCTCATATGTGTCCCTAAGGATGCTAAACCATGCTCTAATAGCAAAGCTATAACATACCACTCCCATAGAGCATTAGCCTGAACATACTAGAGGATATTCGAGAAGATACTCTATGAAAATGGTATATTAGGACAATCAAACTAACTCATTAAAGGCATCAAATATATCATAAGCATTGTAAATGTTCATTCACAAACATAAAAGCCACATATGTTATTACAATTCAGAATCCACATAACATTAAGCAACATTTTTTTTAGTTCAATCTCAATACCAAATATATAACATGAAATGGGATGATACACAAGACTTGTAACACTTCACTACTATAGAGTATGTACCTGAACATCCATAGGACATTCAAGAACATACCCTATGACAATGGTTTGTTAGAGCAGTGCATCATAAATAAATCATAAATATACTAAAGATCAATTCCTCATTCGATTTGTAAAAGCATAATTTACAATGTTGCTTTTCACTCCATAATCCATATATACATTGTATCAAAAGCATTTGAGAGTCTACTACTCTTTATAACACATTCTACATGGAATGAGAAACTAAACAAAAAAATTCTATCTAACTCCTTAGTCTCAGCTGACCAAAACTTTGAGCCGTTTCTTAAATCCAAAATGTAAGCATAAGACGTCTTCTAGAATATCTTAGAAGCTAAGTCTCCTCTCTCATACCTAAAAATCAACGTTGCAATTTTGTTGAGTTTTGTGAACTTAATGAGCTAACCATCATTGATGTTCTCACTCATATCATTCTCAAAACAATTCACCATTCAATTCACAGACAAGTCATATAATCAAATATTACATATCACTTTACATTTCATTATATTTCAATAAATACATTTTATGGACACATTTCACCTTTCAATCTCAAAACAAATAATTCACTTCATTCTTTCATATAATACATATCAAGTTGTATATGAAATGCACATGTGAATCAATTACAATTGTTACTTTGTTATGACCGAGCATATTTTTAAACTGTCCCATATCTATTATAAATACGAGGCTCATTAGTAACTGTCCAGTTCCATTATGGATACCAGGCTCATTTTATATACTAAGTCTATGGCTCTTTATGCACATTTCGGAGCTTTAAGCTCTTTTTCACTAACCACTCCAATCACAACTCCATTATCTAATTATGCATATCAATGTGATGCATCAAATCACAGAATATGCCATCAATAGAATTTATTCATAATGCACAATTAGTTTCATATATTCACCAGACCTAAGTCTGGCATTCAACTTTTTTGTTAAGTACAGGTATTTCTTTTAGATTCATATATAATCAAAACACTACCAATACATTCCTAATTATCAAACTCCTCAGACCATTAATGTTTAGAATTATCAATCATAAAAATTACAATTCAATACCTGACATTTAAACAGAAATAAATCAATCCTAGATAGAATCATATAAGTTGATTCACAGTATGTTCCAGATAGTTATTTCCTCTACAAACTGGTGATGTCTTGTAATACCCCACTCTCGCTGGACCCAAACCCGATATCGATAGTGATATCTGAATCCGTGCCCCGCGAGGGTAGCGTGTCACATCACTTAACAATTAAAACTCGGTATACATTTTTTTTTAAACCATCAACATAATGTACAGAAAACCAATAACCAAAACATTCCACTTTGTTTAATAATCATTTGATACAAACACA
>JANZXR010342168.1:0-24226 GCA_027575705.1 Erythroxylum echinodendron
CATCTTTACAAAGAAAGGAAGAGATTAAAATGATAGAAAGTGAATAAGAAAACTCCTTCTCTTTTTTGCCAAAATCTAGAATTTTGGTGTTGCTGTGCTATTTTGCCCAATCTTGATGATGATCCTTGTTTTCAATTCTTCCTTAATGCTCCGAACATGTGTTCTTCACCTAAGAATGGTCTTTCTACAGGTGGGTGTCATCTCCTTTGAAGATGGAGGCTTAATTCTCTTTATATAGTCCAAAAAATTTGGTTTAATAAAGCCTCGCAGATTACCTCAAATTTCAATTCCCATACCCGTAGGAATTTGAATGATTCCCAGGAGCGTGGGAATTATAGATAGAAACTTTCTGTCTTGATTTCCTACATCTATGGGAATTTGCCCAATTCCCAAGAATGTGGGAATTGGTACCAGATGTGATCTTCTTGTCTTCTCTTATATGCTCTCTTGTTCATCCTCCAACTTACTTCCTCTCCTTTCCTACACAAAAATAAAAAATTCCTACCCTCAATTAGCATCCAAAACACAAGAACACAATGAAAATCGAACTTATTGAAAACATACAAAATGAATCCTAAATTAGAATAATAAAGAACAATTGTGCTAGAAAACATATGCCAATTACCTATAAAAATATATCCTAATGCACACCTATCACTACTCAATTGCATTATTCATCAACTAGTTGGGCATTCAATTCTTAATCAATTTAATTTAATCTAAAAAAACTTTCAAATAATAACTTAATCTATACAATTTAGTCTCTAACTTAGAAAAGCTACCCTGTTTGAAAATGTATCATTTCATTTGTCTATCTAAAAGGTTAGAGTTACTAATACTCTTCTCTCTAAAAGTTACTATGTTATTTTAAATTGATGCTCTTGGTTTTTCATAATTGAATTTGTTTCTGTAAGAAATTTTTAAGGTGATGCAATAAGCTTCCTAAGATTAAGAACGTCAGTTTTCTTTGGCAAGTAAGATTGTTGACTTCTCCTCTTTCTATTATTCATAATTATTTCCTTTTTAGATTATAATGCATGTTTAGTTTACTAGTATTTATGTCTTTGTTAATATTTCATAATTTATTTTAAGTTTGTGTATTTTTTGAATGATTCAAGGTTCAATACACGTTATTCCTTTGTGTTTCCTCATATTGATCTTTAATAACATATACCACAAGTTTGTAATAGAATTAATTGACCAATGCTACTGTCCTAGATATTAAATGGATAGTTTTTGTTTCTAATGAATGTTTTAGGTTATTTTAAGTATAAATAGATTACATATAAATTATAGGAGTGCTTGCGTCATTACTACAATGATATTTTTTTAATTTACATAATTACTACAATTAGTAAAATTGCTTGTATAATTTGAAGCAATGAATATAATTTGTATTCATATGACTAATTAACTATGTCATTTGGTCTTACTAATGCATTTAATATTTTTTATGAAGTTAATGAATTAAGTACAGTATACATATATAGGTAGGTTGTACTTGTTTGTTTCATTATTTTTGATCGTGTTCGTCAAGTTATACCTATATATGTATACATATATGGGTCATGAATTTTAGTAATTGAAGGGTCGATCCTACAAGGAGGGTGAACTAATCTAATTCTAGGGTGTCTAAAGCTCATAGAAATGATAAGGTGAAATTAAAAATGAAACAAGAATATAAACACAGGAATTTGATTACCGGAATTCAACTCAAGAAATTAACACAAAACAAGAATTGAAATTGAGTAACACAAAAGGTCACTATGGAAATTAGTCAAGAGAAATTGCCACATTATGAGAGGAGATTTTACCTATCATTAATGCTAACCTAGCTAATTATATGTTTTCGAGGTGTCAGTTTTAAACTATCGTAGGGGGAATTACTCACTCTTGAGTTATAATCCCACGCCCTAAATCTTAACCCTAATTCAATTATGGAATTTATAATATCTCAATTAATAAAAGGCCCATAATTAAAATTAGATCGGAAGCTCTCTACTAAACTATCAGGTCTCACATAGGATCCCTCTCTGGACAAACATTGATATGATTAACTACGTGGTCTATTGGATCGCTTAACTCTTGTTAACCAAATCTACTCATTTTATATGACTCACCCTCTCAGTTTGTTACCGAAATATGCAAAAATTGAAGTTAATCACAACACCTAATTAAAAAAACACAAAATTGACTATATTAATATTAATCAAAGTAAAATCCTGAAGGAGTAGTTAGTACATTGTCAATAATCTAAAACCTATCATCATACATTACATTTCAATCTTATACATTAAATGAACAAAAATGAAATGGAATGGAAATAGAGCTTGTATTGGACAATCCAAGAAGGAATCAGCATCAAGAGACCACCTAATCCAGGAAGAAGTAACGTTGGGACCTGTTTCTTCTTCATCTTCTTCTTCTCTCTCTCTTCTTTTCTCTCTCTCTTTTGAATTTTCCAAAAGAGGTATAATGTAGAAGCTCCCTTAGGGTTACATCCTAAAGTCTTATATAGTATTTCCAATTAGGGTAACCCAAGGTCTTTTTTAGGTTTGAAAGTTTCAAAAAAACCCCTAAAAAACTCAAATCGGGATTGTTGTCTTTGTATGTGTCGAGCAGGCCATGGTCATGGATAGGAGATTTTGTTTCTATATTGATCGTGGCCCATAATGACACAATTGTGGCTTCCTACACTAAATTTTGTGACGATCGTGGCATATTCCTCATGATCATGGCTCCTTGCTTTTACCCTATGTTATTTCTCCGGTCTTCTTCGAATCTCCTTTAATTGGCCTAAAATACTAACAAACACGTCAATGTATCTCATAAATATAAAATTGGAGCTCAACATTATGTTCCAACCTACAAAGCACTTCAAACACAAATGTTTACTAAGTAACACAATTCTAACCGGCACTAAACAATCAAATTAACAACTAAACACATACTAAACTACCCACAAAAACGTGATGTAATCTACAAATATCAACACCCCCATACTTAAATGTTTGCATGTACTCAAACAAACAAACAAAGAACAATAAAAACACAAAACAAAAAAGTAATACACAATATACACACAAATGCAACAACGAGACAATGGCTTCAACTTCGCAAAACAAATTTAACTATGAACACAATACTTCAAGTTGTTCTAACTTATTAACTTACAAAATCTACATATATGTACTCTAGACTAAATATGCATATAAATCAAGACCTATATGTCAATTTTATTAACCACTACTGTTTGTACACATAAATTGATAATTGTTTGTTCAATGAAAATTGTAACTATTTTTAAGTAAGTTTGAATGAAAAGTTAAGCTACTCAGAAGTTTGGTCGGTTTTTATTTGACAAACATTCTTTTTATTACTTTTTATGGGCATGAACCTAGTCTTTTTACGTAGAGGCAAACATTTATGATGAATGTTGATTCAGTTACTCAACTAGGTCATATTTTTATTAAACAGCTTGGTTAGAAAGTCATTATAGACTTTTAACCTGAAGCACACATTTGTGATTCGTGTCGATCCGGTTATTTGGCTATATCACATTCTCAACTGATTACTAGCTCTATTCATAACTCAAAGGCTAGAGGAATATATTTAATTAAAATTTATTGTTAGATCTCATTTTCGGAGTCTAACTCGTGAGTCAAACGTGAGTGCATCACTCTGTAGGGTTCTTATAATTGAATCTCATTAGTCATCATAGGTTCATCTTCATTCTCATAACCTCCCAAAATTTCATATTTGAACACTTGATATATTACAAACCATTCTTATTTTTATATCCTCAATCATCACCCTAAACATTTCACTCATTTTATTTCTTATTTTTCACATCAAACTAAGTACATTTTAAGCTCCATTCAAGCCTAAATGTATCATAGGAAAGCATTGATAAGCCCACAACTTATAAATATACATGATTTGGGACAAAAAACATAACTTTCACTATAGATGTCAGATCAAGGTTACTCAAGTACAGTTTTGAAGAGGACTTCGATTTCTACAACTTTTATGAAGACCCCAAAGAAAGATTTTGTCATCTAAAGGGTAAAAAATTTACACATTTATATAATTATCCTGAGAATGTCCGCTTAGTGGTCATATGTCCCTCCAAACAGACATAAATTGAGCTGGAACACTGGAATTCTCGTGAAGGTCTGTCTAGCAGACATCAAGTCCACCCAACAGACATTTATGGGTCAATTTCTAGATTTTTAACTACTACAAGTTACTTATGACCCATCTTATGCATATCTATCATTTCTAACTTATTTTTCTCATCATTATCACTTCCATTTTAGCTCATACCATTTACATCCAAATCATAATCTATGTTTGGTCATCAATCTAAAAAAATAACATTCAAACTTATGTACATTCATCCTAATTTTTGCACATGTTCAATCTCTCTTTATCACCATCATTTCATTTATAACTTATCACACTAATTCTTCCCATTTCAAAACACCATAGTACATATTTTCTATTGACTCAAGTAAAGAAAAAGGCTATAAAGTGTCCAGTATGCACCCTGTGCAGCATCACTAATTGTAAAAAGCATATCTCTCAACTCTATGTCTAAAAATTACAAACTTGGTATCATTGAAAATCTAATAGGATAAACTACAACTTCTAAGAAGACAACCTTGTCCAAATCAGCCTAAATTAATCCAGTTTTTCCCTGAAGTCAGAACACAGATTTTACCCCTATGAATGATTGAAAATGTAATGTAAAAACTTGGAAAGTCATGAGCAAAACATAAATATATTTCATTAACATTAAAAGAAAAGAGTTTTACAAAGATTTAATGGGAATTTCAAGACCCCTCATTGGTCTCATAATCCAAAAATACAAAATATACATGAACTAGTATTACTTGAAATACGGCTAAAGCCTTGAGTTTTCCTATACTAATTTAAATACAAAGGTATGTAAACTTGGAGTGATGCCTTGATTCTCTATCACTCGATCTGTTGCTCTTTAGCTAGAGATGGAGAGGAAATGGGGGTGAGCTTAAAAGCTCAAGGTAATAAGTTTATAGTGGAGAAACAAGCAAAACCATTGAAAATATTCATTTCCATAGTAAATTACATTGAAACCATAAAACAAGTATTTCTCAAATTCTCAAGCTTGTCAAACAATTCATAAACAACATCAGTCATGTATTTCTCAACTTGTTAAACAAATCATAATCACATATGTAATCATAATGGTTTGGGTAGTCCATAAACATGATGGAGTTCTTGCGAATCTCTAGTATTAACAGAATGCACCGCTTTGGGTAATCTACAAATATGAATGAGTCTGTGAGAAGCTCCATGCCACTAGCGGGCAAGTAGGAGAAGCCTTTAACATGGTCAACGTGCACGTGACATAACAGAATAAACCAACACAACCCACACAAACATAAATTTCATATCTTGTAACATCTTGCACATTTGAAAATCATGGTTTTCATAAGCATGATATGTATCAAATACCAGTTCCATGATCATTTCATAAATCATCAACAAGATTCATGTACCAAACATGTAGCAATTTCTTAAATCATTTAAGAAGTAATAAATGCAACATTTATAAAATAATTGAAATCATTTAACTCTATTGATTTGGAAAAATACTCATAGCTCATAAACTTAACTATAAACATGTAACCCACCTAGATTCCTTACTTAAAAACTTGCATAAATGCCCCTCCTCTTGCTCCTCTTGCCTCTCTTGATTCCCTTTAACATTGGCAAAAATCCAATTTAATAGGGTTACAAATTGAGAACCCAAAAAACATATTCACTAAAAATTGATTTTAGGATACTCAAACTCATACATTTCCTAGGCTTCATGAATTGAAACCCTTCCAAAAATCCAAAGGATTGAAAATGGGCTTACCTTGAATCTTCACCAAACAAAGAGATGTTTGGCTTAAATAGAAGCTCTTCTCTTCCTCTTTCTTTTTCACTTCTTGAATACCCTCAAAATAACTCTTAAAAACTAAGAAAAGATGAAACCCTAACTTGTCTTTTTTCTTTTTCTCTTATATGATCGAAACTCTCTCACTCTTCTTTCTCATTTTCTTTTTTCACTCCTTCTTTCCCTTCATTCATGTTTTTCTTCGTCTAATATCCAAGACAACATTTTTCTCTTCCAATTTTACCCTTAATGAGTGCTAAATGTCCAATTTACTGTTCCTTTTATACTTCATGGCTTTTAAACTTAAGTGACATGCCATAATTGCTCTCAATACGTTCCTACAACTTTAATTTAACTAAACAGTGTAAAAAACCCCTACTAACACTGAAATAAATAATTAAACTCTAATAATAAATCTATCATGACCTCATAATTTATTTAAATCATGCTTAACTTAAAATAATTTGGGGGCTAACATTTCCCCCTTTTAAAAGAATTTCGTCCTCAAAATTCTGACCTGAGTCATTGAAGAGGTGTTGATACTTCTCCTTTATGGCCTCCAAGGGCTCCCATGTGGCCTTTTCCTTAGAATGGTGTTTCCATATGGCTTTAACCGGTTGAACTGTCTTATTCCTAAAGACCTTTTCCTTAGTATCCAAAATCACCACTGGAATCTCCTCATAAGTCAGATCATCTCTTAATTGAACCTCAATGGTCTGAATGATGTGGGAGGGATCTGATCTATACTTCCTTAAAATGGAAGCATGGAAGACATCATGTATTGTGACAATTCTGGTGGTAGCGTCAATTCATAAGCCAGTGGTCTAATCCTCTTAACAATTCCGTAGGGACCAATGTATCTTGGGCTCAATTTGCCCTTCTTGCCAAACCTTATGACTCCTTTCTATGGGAAAAGTCTTAATAAATACTTTCTCACCAACGTCATACTCCATTTCCTTTCGGTGTGCATTAGTATAGCTCTTTATTCTATCTTGAGCTACTTTAAACCTTTGCTTAGCTAGATTGACCTTATTAACTGTCATCTGGAGCAACTCTGGTCCTATTAATTTCCTTTCTCCTTCTTCATCCCAGCATATAAGAGTTTTATATCTTCTTCCATACAGTGCTTCATAAGGAGCCATCTGAATGCTCGAGTGGAACGAATTATTGTAAGCAAATTCAAACAATGGAAAGTGCTCATCCCAAGCACCTTTAAAATCCATCACACATGCCCTGAGCATTCCTTCAAGGGGTCGAATGGTCCTCTCAGATTGATCATTTGTTTGGGGATGGAAAGCAGTGCTAAAATTTAACTTGGACCCCAAAACTTCTTCCATATTTTTCTAAAATCTTGAGGTAAATCAAGGATCTCTATCATAAACTATGGAGTATGGAATCCCATGTAGTCTCACTATCTCATCAATGTACTTCTTTGCTAGCATATGCAGAGAATCAGTCTGTTTAATTGCTAGAAATGGGTTGACTTTGTCAAATAGTCAACGATAACCCATATAGCATCATACTTCCTACTAGTCTTGGGCAAACCCATCAGAAAATCCATGGTTATCTTTTGCCACTTCCACTCAATAATGAACAATGGCCTTAACTTTCCTGAAGGTGCCTGGTATTTAGCCTTGACTTGTTGACATACTAGGCACTTGGTTGCATATTATGCTACATCCTTCTTTGTGCCTTTCCACTAGAAATGCTCTTTCAATTCTCTGTACATCCTGGTGCTACTTGGGTGCATAGCATAAGGTGCATTATGTGCCTCATCAAGTATCTCATCCTTTACCTCCTTGATATTCGGAATACAAAGTCTATCGCTTACAACCATAAGTCCATCATCGCTCACTTCCACTTCAGATTGCTTGCCATTCTTGATTTCTTCGTGGAGCTTGTTCAACTCTGCATCTTGTTCTTGCAACTCCTTAACTTTCTCTTTGAGTATTGGTCTTACTCTGAAATTAGCAATAATGTAATCAAATTTTTCCTATTTCAAGATTATTCTAAGCTTATCCATCTCTTCCAACAATGGTAGATAAATCATCTGAACATGGGCGATGGAGGATTTCCTACTTAAGGCATCGGCCACTATATTTGCCTTGCCTGGATGGTATTCAATCAACAATTCATAATCCTTAAGCAACTCTAACCACCTTCTTTATCTCAAATTCAACTTTTTCTAGCTCAATAAGTACTTGAGACTTTTATGATTTGTAAGAATCCTCATCTGAACTCCACACAAATAATGTCTCTAAATTTTCAAGGCAAAAATTATTGTTGCTAATTCTAGATCATAAGTTGGGTAATTCAATTTATAAGCTTTAGTTTTCATGAGGTATAAGTTATTACCTTGTCTGCTTGCATCAACACACAACCTAAACTCTTTCTTGAAGCATCACTATAAACAGTATAGCCCTTATCTCCCATAGGCAAAATTAAAATTGGAGCACTTGTCAATCTGTCCTTAAGCTCCTCAAAGCTCTTCTGACATTCATCACTCGAAATAAACTTCTAATTTTTCCTTAATAATTTGGTCATTGGAGTAGTTATTATGGAGAATCCTTCAATAAACCTCCCATAATATCTTGCTAGACCCAGAAAACTTCTTACTTCTACTACTGTATTTGGTGCATGTCATTTCACCACTACTTTAATTTTCCTTGGATCGACATGTACCCCATCTTTTGGAATTACGTGTCCAAGGAATACCATCTTATAAAGACAAAATTCACACTCGCTAAATTTGGCATAAAGCTCCTTCTCCCTTAGTGTTTGCAACACTATCTTGGGATGTTCCTCTTCTCTCTTGGAATAAACCAGAATGTCATCTATAAATACTATGACAAATTGGTCTAGATAATCCTTGAAGACCCTATTCATGAGATCCATGAACACAACTGGAGCATTGTTCAATCCAAATGGCACGACTAGGAACTCATAATGCCCATAATGTGTCATAAAAGTTGTCTTGTGTACATCAAATTCCACGATTCTAAACTGATAATAGCTTGACCTAAGATTAATCTTGGAGAAGACCTTTTCTCCTTGCATCTGGTCGAACAAATCATCAATTCATGACAGAGGATACTTGTTCTCAATGGTTACCTTGTTGAGCCTTTAGTAATTACTGCACAAGTGCCATGTTTCATCCTTCTTTTCAAAAAACAGAACCGGCTCTCCCTATGGTGACGAACTTGGCCTTATATACCCCTTCTCTAATAGTTCTACCAACTATTCTTTAAGCTCCTTCAGTTCATCTAGAGCCATTCTATACTGTGGTATAGAAATGGGTGCGGTACTTGAAATCAAATTGATGGCGATTTCGATTTCCCTTACTTGTGGCAAACTAGGTAAATCTTTTGGAAACATGTATGGAAATTCCCTCATAATTTGAAATTTTTTTAACTTTCTTTCATTCACCTCGGTGTCCATAACGTGTGCAAAGAAGGCTTCATACCCTTTTCTCATCATCTTGTTAACTAGCAAAGCTGAAATAATTCTTAGTGATGGTATTTTTCTGTCAACCTTAAAAGTCACCTTCTCACCCTTACCAAGATCAAATTCTACCTCTAAGGCTACAGTGTAACTTTGCATGATATTTCTCCAAAGTATCTATTCCAAGTATAACATCTAGGCCCTTTCAATCTAAAGGCATCAAGTCCACTACCAATTTAGCACCATCAATATCGAGTTCACAGTCTCTATATGCTTGACTTATTATCACATTCCTCCCTATAGTAGTACTAACAATCAATGGACTATCCAATGGCACCAAATTAATATCATATAATTTCATGCTCGAAGAAACAAAAGAATTTGTGGAGTCAGAATCAATCAATAAATATACTTCTGAATCAAATAACCGAGCCATACCCGTAACAACTTCAGGTGCAGCTACAGCTTCATCTCTACTCATGGAAAACACCCTTGCCTGTGCCTGACCCTTTGGCCTTCCTGTAGGAATAACCTTCCTTGTCGCTCCAAACCTTCCCACCTCAATGGCTGGACTAGTTCCTACTATTTCAGCTTTCTTTGAGGCTTGTATCTATGACCCATCTTACCTTAGTGCTTGGTGATATTCCTTGACCAACTGTCCCTTCTCTTTGCATCAGAAACATACTCCAAGTAACTTGAGGCACTCTCCTCTATGAAACCTCCCATAATGCTCACATTGGGGATTCATATACCTACTCCTCTCCATCATTCTGTTGTCTACAATAGTTGAGGCTTGCACTGAAGCTGCCTTGACTTACTTATTCTTAACAGAGCCACTACTTGCCACTTTGCTCTGCATATGGAAAGTCCTTATACTCCTTTCAGGCATGAGGTACTCATCCCCTTCTTGGAAGACTGTTCTCGGTTCTTCCTCTTCCTGTTTACTTTATACTTTATGTTCTCCAGTTTCTCAGCTTGGAGTGCAACATCTACCAACAGTTAGTAGTCACAAAAGTTAGAGATCAATACTTTATCTTTGATCCCCAAATGAAGTCCTCCCTCAAACTTATGGCACTTATCCTCCATATTTGCAATAATGTTAGCCATATACCTTGAAAGTTAGGTGAACTTCAACTCATATTCACTCACACTCATCTCCCTCTGTGTGAGACTTAGGTATTCTCTGGCCTTCTCTTGGACATAGACCTTTGAGAAGTATTTTTTCTTAAAGGCTTCTAAAACATTTCTCTATGACAATATCGATAGTATAACCTGAGTATGGGAAATTGATTCCCACCAATGGAGTGCATCCCCTTGCAACAAGCTCACTGTATAATCCAATTTCTCCTCATCAGAGCACTTTATCTGAAACAGAACTCTCTCTGTCTTTCTCAACCATGCTTTAGCCTCTTCAGGATTTGTAGTCCCATTAAAGTCTGCAGCCCCATACTTATGGAGCTTATCATACTGTGCGCTCCTCTCCACTAGAGCTTGCACTGGAACTTTTGGCACTTGGGCCATAGCATGCTTGGAAGCCTGAACAAAGGCTTGAAAGAAATATGGATCCACGAGGTTTACTTGGGGCATAGGAGGAGCTAGGTTCCTCAAAATCATGAGCAAAATGTGTCCCTGCATCTTATGGGACATGAAATTCATCTGTAATTCCTTGGCGAGAGTGAGATCGAGTCATAACTCCTCGAGTTCTCCTTCGAGGCAGCATACTCACTTCTTCATTTTAAAACCATTTAAAATATTTAGTTTATGTTTCATGTCAGGTTTAAACTAACATGTGCGTATGTAAAACTTTCTTAAACCAAGCTTTATATAAAACAATTTCAAATCATATGAAACATTATGAAAACAATGCATGTTGTTCTTTTAAATCAATGCATGTTCAATTTAGGCTTTAAAACGACCCATTTCATGCCTAGGATACTCCTAAACTTAGTCACTCTGATATCAAAAGATGTTAGACCCAGTTTTTGGAGTCTAACTTATGATTCAAACGTAAGCGCATCACTCTGTAGGGTTCTTATAATGGAATATCATTAGCCATCATAGGTTCATCTTCATTCTCATAACCTCCCAAAATTTCATATTTGAACACTTGATATATGACAAACCATTCTTATTTGTATATCCTTAATCGTCACCCTAAACATATCACTCATTTTATCTCTTATTTTTCAAATCAAATTAAGTACATTTCAAGCTCCATTCAAGCCTAAATGTATCATAGGAAAGCATTGATAAGCCTACAACTTATAAATATACATGATTTCGGACAAAAAGCATAACTTTCACTATAGATGTTAGATCAAGGCTATTCAATTACTGTTTTGAAGGTGACTTCGAGTTCTACAACTTTTGTGAAGACCCAAAGAAAGATTATGCCATCTATAGGGTTAGAAATTTGCAGATTTATATAACTGTCTTGAGAATGTCTACTTAACAGACATAAGACATGAACTGAGTTCGAACACTGGAATTTTCGAGAAGGTCCGCCTACCCAACGAAAATTTACGGGTCAATTTCTAACTACTTCAAGTTTCCTATCATCCCTCTTATGCTTATCTATCATTTCTAACTTATTTTCTTCATCATTTTTCCTTTATTATCACTTCCATTGTAGCTCAATATCATTTACATCCAAATCATAATCTATGTTTGGTCATCAATCCAAAAACATAACATTCAAACTTAGGCACATTCATTCTAATTTCTGCATATGTTCAATCTTCCTTTATCACCATCATTTCATCTATAACTTAACACACTAATTCTTCCCATTTCAAAATACCATAGTACTCATTTTCTATTGACTCAAGTAAAGAAAAAGGCTATAAAGTGTCTAGTATGCACCCTGTGCGGCATCACTAATTATAAAAAGCATATCTCTCAACTCCTATGTCTAAAAATTACAAACTTGGCATCATTGAAAAGCTAAGAGGATAAACTAAAAAACTTTAGGAAGATAACCTTGTCCAAATCAGCCTAAATTAATACAATTTTTCCCTGAAGTCAGAACACAGGTTTTACCCCTATGAATGATTGAAAATACAGTGCAAAAACTTGGAAAGTCATGAGCAAAACATAAATATATTTAATTAACATCAAAAGAAAAGAGTTTTATAAAGCTTTAATGGGCATTTCAAGACCCAAATACATCATGGGTCTCATAATCCAAAAATACAAAATACACATGAACTAGTGTTACTTGAAATGCGTCTAAAGCCCTGAGTTTTCCTATACTAATTTAAATACAGAAGTATGTAAACTTGGAGTGATGCCTTGACTCTCTAGCACTCGATCTGTTGCTCTTCAGATGGAGATGGGGAGGAAATGGGGGTGAGCTTAAAGGGTAATAAGTTTATAGAGAAGAAATAAGCAAAACTATTGAAAATATTCATTTCCATAGTAAATTGCATTGAAACCATAAAACACGTATTTCTTAAATTCTCAAGCTTGTCAAACAATTCATAAACAACATAAGTCATGTATTTCTCAACTTGTCAAACAAATCATAAACACATAAGCAATCATAATGGTTTGGGAAGTCCATAAACATGAGGGAGTTCTTGCAAATCTCCAGTAATAACAGAATGGACCACTTTGGGTAGTCCACAAACATGAAGGAGTCCGTAAAGGAGCTCCATGCCACCAGCAGGCAAGCGGGAGAAGCCTTTAACATGGTTAATGTACACGTGACATAACACAATGGACCACTATAAACCCACACAAACATAAATTTCATATCTTGCAACATCTTACACATTTCGAAATCATGGTTTTCATAAGCATGATATATGTCAAATACCAGTTCCATCATCATTTCATAAATCATCAATAAGATTCATGTACCAAACATATAGCAATTTCTTAAATCATTTAAGAAGCAATCAATGCAACATTTATAAAGCAATTGAAATCATTTAACCCTATTGATTTGGAAAAATACTTATAGCTTATAAACTCAACTATAAACATGTAACCCATTTGGATTCCTTGCTTAAAAACTTGCATAAAAATGCCCCTCCTATTGCTCCTCTTGCCTCTCTTGATTCCTTTTAACATTGGCAAAAATCCAATTCAATAGGATTATAAATTAAGAACCCAGAAAGCATATTCACTAAAAATTGGTTCTAGGATACTCAAACCCATACATTTCCTAAGCTTCATGAACTAAAACACTTCTAAAAATTTAAAGGATGAAAAATGGGCTTACCTTGAATCTTCACCAAACAAAGAGATATTTGACTCAAATGGAAGCTCTTCTCTTCCTCATTCTTTTTCTCTTCTTGAATACTCTCAAGATCTTGAAAAATCAGACTCGTTTAGTTTCACAGTGTAAACTTCGGTTTCTTCGTTTCGTTCCACAGAACTCTCGAGCCATTATGCTTGTGCATTGCATTTTGAATTGTTGTTTCATAGTTTGATGATAAATTAATTTTTGTAATCTGATTTGTGAGATGAAGTATTTCATGTTTATGAAAAATTATCAAATTTAGATTGTGAATGTTATGATCTGTTAAAATCCAAATTAATGCTATATATACATACATACATATATATATATATATATATATATATATGCGCGTTGGAATTGAATGTGGTTTATTATCACTAGATATAAACATATTGGCCACTGAGCTTTCCAGCTTACCCCACAAGTTTTCTACTCCTCAGGCAAAGAATCAACAGATCATAATTGAGCCTTACAAAGTTTTGGCAAATTTCCAAGAATTCCAGACTTTTTTGTAGCTAAGTTAGTGAGGATCATTTTTTTTGTGACCTTAGAAGCATATCAACATAAACATTTCTGTATATATTTTGTAATTATGACACTGATATGACATTTTGATATGAAGTATGAAGATGTGTATCAACTTGGTTATTGCAAATTGACAGTGAAAGTTCCAGAGTTTCTCTTATTTATGTATATGTGCAAATTCTCTCTTCTGTTAAGATGACTTGGTGATTGAAAATAAATTGTTAGATGTTTAGAGACCTTTGGCTAGACTTGTCTGAAGTAGATTGGTTAATAAAGGAGTTTTGTATGTATGGAATTAAATGTTGGTTTTGGGTCCTTTGGAATTTGCATTAGGAATGTATGTGAATAGATGAATGGAAAACAGAGAATAAGATAAAAATGATCTGAAACTTTAAGGAATAAACTGAATTGATATAGGTAGAATTAGCCTAAGTTGTCTTCATAAAAGTTGTAGATTATTCTTTAATCTTTCTAATGGTATAAAAATTAAAATTTTTAGACATCAAACACAAAAGGTATGGCCTTTATAAGATAGCAATATTGGTATTAGTATAGGCAGTAGCACAAATGTTTTTGACTGAAATGGTAATCTTTACTTAAATGATTAAACTGTATCGATATAGGCTGAACTAGACAAAATTGTCTTCATAAACATTGTATATCTTTTTCTTAGTTTTCTAACGATATAAAGTTTGAAATTTTTAGACTTCTGCATTGAAAGTTATGTTATTTAGAAGGGAGGATGTTCAACTGGGAAGTCGCGATCGCGATGAAGCACGATCGTGACAATCATAGAATTTTTCAGAAGTCGCAATTGTGCTGTGCCAAAATTTCTCAAACTTCACGATCGCGACACAGCACGATCGCAACTCCCCTCATTTTCTTGTCACTGCTCACCATATGTCGCGATCGTGCACAAGCACAATTGCGACGCCTATCTCTCACAGGAGTGAGAGATGAAACTCATGCCCTTGAGCTTTGCCTCTTCCATTTGCTTTTAATCCATTAAATTAAAGAGTATTCAGTTTTGTCTTTACATGTCATAGGCGTAGAGTCACGACTGTGACTCTCTCCCCTTTACATTTTGTTTTTAACTCCTTAATCCAAATTGTTATTAATTCATTTCACATTCAAATCAATTTATTCTATTCCCACTTTTTGCTATGATATTTTTTTATAAATTGTTGGGTATTGTTTTTACTTCTCCTATGAATTTTATTTATTTAATATAATTATTAATTATCCATTTATTTATTATCTATTATTTATTTTATTATTAATTAATTGTTTATATTAATTCACGATTTTCTTATAATTTAATTTCATGTCTAAAATTATTTTATGACATTTTAATTATTATTTGCTTATATCAGAAAAGTCCTACCATAAATTTTCCTTGTCTAAACTTTAATTAATTCCAATAAATCCCAATGGTGGCACATAGTCACCATAAAATCCATATCGAGACTTGGGGCCAACATCTTTGGTATCAGAGCCCACGGTTTATAAGGATTCCTAGGCTTCGGATGTGTTATGTTATGAATTATTATGCTATGTGATAAATTGTTATTGTATTAAATTGATTGATTGCATTAAGTGACATGCATATCATGCATACATTTAGGATATAACATGTAAAATAAAATGTAAGCTACATGTTAGTGTTTTATTAGAGGACTAAAATGCCACCTCATCAAAGAACACTTCGAGGGATTTTATAAGGATCTGCTGCACCTAATTCTCCACTGAGAGAGGAGGGTATTAATGAGTCCAGAGCCAACTGTAGGGTAGGACAATAAGCATTTTCCACCTCAAATGCCCGAACCACCTCTCCCTCAAACACAAGTAACTAATCCGTTTGATCCTAGAATATTTCAAGCCTTTGTTCAGGCTTTTGTGCAAGCGATATGTCATATGCCATTTATGTCCACTCCAGCCCCATCTAAAAAAGGAAGACAATTTGATAAGCTGAGAAAGTATGGCGCCGTGGACTTTTATGGAACAACCGACCCTGAGGAAGCTAAGACATGGTTAAGGAAGATGGAGAGAATATTGGAGCAGATGGATTGTGAAGAGGAAGAAAAGATTGTGTACGCCACGAGCTTGCTACAGGGAGATGCCCTGCATTAGTGGGAAAGTATACCTGGGAGCTAATTAAAGCCGCTGGTGTTGACATGAGCCGATTTTCAAGTTGCTTACAAGAAGAAATATCTGTCCGATGTGTATATCCAATAGAAGCAGAGGGAGATGAAGGTGAGTGAGTACGAGTGCAGGTTTACCCAGTTATCCAGATATGCAGCCGAGCTGATGATGAGTGAAGTAGCCAAGTGCTGAAGATTTGAAGCAAGTTTGCATTTGGCCATCAGAAAGAAAGTGGTCGTGTAAAATTTTGTGACTTTCAACAATTGGTAGAAGCTACTTTAAGAGTGGATAATATTGATAAAGAGCGCATTGAATAGAAAGAGAAAGGAAAGAGAATAGCTAAGCAGGGGAGGTAGTATGCCTATGTTTGGAAGGAGTACCAAGACTTTCCCTACACTGTCTGAGGTTCGAAGTCGTGGCTTGAGTAGATCCAGATCGATGAGAACTATTTCCTTTCAATCCTAGACTGCTGGAGGAGGCAGAAGAGGAGAGGAGAATAAGTCATCCTATCCAAAATGTGACCACTGTGGCAAATTTCAAAAAGGGGAGTGTTATCGACTCACTGGAACTTGCTTTAATTATAGAGAGAGAGGAAACATGGCCAGGGAGTGTCCAAAATATGATAGATAGGTGGGAACTCAGAGGCAAGAATCAAATAGAGATGAGACTGTGGAAGTTAAATCTGCAATTGAATTGGGCAGTTCTAGTATAGTTAAGAAGGTAAATCCTCCAGGAAGACTGAAGAGGCAAGCACCAGCTAGAGTATTTGCAATGACTAGAGAAGAAGCAGAAGCAACTCCAGAAGTTGTAACTGGTACGGTTAAATTATTTCTTGACATTGTTATTATTTTGATTGATCCGAGGTCTACCCACTCCTTTATTTCTACAAGTATGATTTTGCATAATAGAACTTTGAGTCCATTAGATGGTCCCTTGATGGTTAGCACCCCGATAGGCCAGTATGTTATTATTAGTCATATTTATCGGTAGTGTGAAGTATGTATCGGTGATGCAAAATTAGTGGTGGATTTAATGCCATTGGAGATGACGGGATTGGATGTGATTTTGGGCATAGACACTTTAAAAAAATATACTGTCACTTTGAATTGTAGACAAAAGATGGTAGAGTTTGTGTTGAATAAGGGTGAAAAAGTAATGTTTGTTAGAGACAGAAAGGCAAGCTCACATAAATTTATTTCGACTCTAAAAGTGGAGAAAATGATGAAGAAGGGGAATGAGGCATACTTGGCATATGTGGTAAACACAAAACCAGATAAAGTAAAGTTAGAAAATATTCCAGTAGTCAAGGAATTTTCAGATATCTTTCCAGAGGAATTATCAGGACTACCACTGCATAGAGAGATCGAGTTCACCACAGAGCTTCTTCCAGGTACTGCACTTATCTCCATTACACCCTATAGAATGGCTCCAGCAGAATTAAAGGAGCTTAAATCACAGTTAGAAGAGCTGATGGAGAAAGGCTTCATTAGGCCTAGCTCTTTGCCTTGGAGAGCTTCAATTTTTTGTGAAAAAGAAAGATGGATCCTTAAGGATGTGTGTGGATTATAGGAAGCTCAACCATGTTACCATTAAGAATAGGTATCCTCTTCCGCACATAAATGATCTGTTTGATCAGCTGCAAGGAGAAAAAGTCTTCTCCAAGATAAACTTGAGACCAGGTATTATCAATTGCGAATAAAAGAATTTGATGTGTCAAAGACTGCTTTTAGAACACGATATAGACATTTTGAGTTTTTAGTGATGCCCTTTAGATTAACCAATGCCCCTGCAACCTTCATGGATCTCATGAATAGAGTCTTCAAGACTTTCCGAGACCAATTTATCATAGTCTTTATTGATGATATATTGGTCTATTCCAAAAGTGATAAGGAGCATGAAGAGCGTTTAAGGATTGCCTTGAAGACATTGAGGGAGAAGGAGTTGTATCCCAAATTTGATAAATGGGATTTTTAGCTAAAGGAATTAATGTTACTTGGACATGTGATTTCGAAAAAAGGGGTACATGTGGATCCAAGAAAAATAGAAGCAGTTGTAAAATGGGAAGCACCCAACAATGTAGTAGAAGTGAGGAGTTTCTTAGGATTAGTTAGCTACTACAGAAGATTTGTAGAAAGCTTTTCCATTATAGCAGCTCCACTCATAAAATTGACAAAGAAGAATCAAAAGTTTATATGGACAGAAGAATGTCAGAAGAGTTTTGAGGAACTGAAAAAGAAACTCACAACTGCACCAATTCTGACTTTGCCTTTTGGTAGTGATGGATATACAGTATATAGTGATGCTTCGAGGAAAGGATTGGGATATGTGTTGATGCAAGGAGATAAAGTGATTGAATATGCTTCTGGACAATTAAAGCCTTATGAAATGAACTATCCCGCACATGACTTAGAATTTGCTGCTATAGTCTTCACATTGAAAATATGGAGACATTACCTATATGGAGTCACCACCAAGATATTTACAGACTACAAGAGCCTTACATATTTGATCAAACAAAAAGAGTTGAATTTAAAGTAAAGAAGGTGGCTAGAATTATTAAAAGACTATGACTTGATGATCGATTACCACCAGGAGAAAGCAAATGTAGTAGCGAATGCACTGAGTAGGAAATCTACTATGGCTCATATGGAAACGATATATTTACCTTTGTTGAAGGAGTTGGCCAAGCTTAAGATGAAGTTGAGACAAGGTGAATTTGGTTTTATATTGGCTAATTTTAGAATAAGTCCAGTATTGAAGGAAAAGATAAAAGAATTGCAGGAACGAGATGAATACTTGACCAGTCTTAGAGGAGAAATTAAAAATGGTAAGTCTTCAGAAATAGAAGTGAGAGAAGACAGATTGATGGTGGTAGGTAACAGATTATACATTCCGGATATGCAAGAGTTAAAGACTGAATTTTGGATGAGGCACACAATGCTCCATATGCAATGCATTCGGGAAGCACAAGAATGTACAGAGATTTAAAAGAACACTTTTGGTGGCGAGGAATAAAGAAAGATATTGCTGAGTATGTTGGAAAATACTTGGTATGTCAACAAGTCGAAGCAGAACATCAAGCACCTGCCGATAAGCTTAAGCCCTTGTCTATTCCTGAATGGAAATGGGAAAAGATTACAATGGACTTCTTAATAGGATTACCAAGAACCAATAAGAAGCATGACGCAGTATAGTTGATCGTGGATAGACTAAGCAAATCAGCACACTTCTTGCTTATCAGACAGATTCTTTGAATGTCTTGGCCAAGAAATACAAAGATGAAATAATTAGACTTTATGGGATTCCAAGTTCCATAGTCTCTAATAGAGATCCCATATTCACCTTAAGATTTTGGGAAAGTTTGTAAGAAGCTTTGGGAACTGCATTTTAGTACAGCCTTTCATCCCCATATGGATAGACAATCAGAGAGGACGATAAGGACATTGGAGGCAATGTTAAGAGCTTGTGTAATAGACTTCAAAGGTTCATGGGATGAGCACCTACCTTCGATTGAGTTTGCTTATAATAATTCTTATCATTCCATAATTCAAATGGCACCTTGTGAAGCCTTGAATGGTAGGAGGTGCATAACTCCTCTTTGTTGGGACAAGGAAGGTGAAAGGAAACTTTTAAGACCTAAGTTGGTACAAACTATAATCGACAAGAATAAATTGGTGAAGCATAGGCTCAAAGCGACTCAAGATAGGATGAAGAGTTATACAAACGCACAAAGGAAGCAGATGGAATATAAAGTGGGAGATAAAGTGTTTCTTCGAGCTTCACCATAGAAAGGAGTTTTAAGATTTGGTAAAAATGATAAACTCAGTCTAAGATATATAGGTCCTTATGAAATTATTGAGAAGGTTGGGCCTCTCGCCTGTGGCCATGAGATCCTGAAAAATCGGACTCGTTTTGTTTCAAGGTATAAAATTCAGTTTCTCCATTCCACGAAACTCTCGAGCCATTATGTTTGTGTATTGCATTTTGAATTTTTGTTTCATTGTTTGGTGATAAATTTTCTACTCCTCAAGTAAAGAATCAACAGACTATAACTGAGCTTTGCAAAGTTTTGGCAAATTTCCAAGAATTCCAGACTTTTTGTAATAGTGAGGATCATTTTTTTGGTGATCTTAGAAGCATATCAACATAAACATTTCTGTATGTATTTTGTAATTATGACACTAATATGACATTTTGATATGAAGATGAAGATGTGTATCAACTTGGTTATTGCAAATTGACAGTGAAAGTTGTAGAGTTTCTCTTATTTATATATATGTGCAAATTCTCTCTTCTGTTAAGATAACTTGGTGATTGAAAATACATTGTTAGGTGTTTGGAGACCTTTGGATAGACTTGTCTGAATTAGATTGGTTAATAAAGGAGTTTTATATGTATGGAAATAAATTTTGGTTTCGGTTCCTTTGGAATTTGTATTAGGAATGTATGTGAACAGATGAATGGAAAATAGAGAATGAGAAAAAATGTAATATAAAATTTTAAGGAATAAACTGCATTGATATAGGTAGAATTAGACTAAGTGGTCTTAAAAAAAGCTGTAGATATTCTTTAAGATTTCTAATGGTATAAAGACTAAAATTTTTGGACTTCAGATGCAAAAGTTATGGCCTTTATAAGATAGTAGTATTGGTATTAGTATAGGCAGTAGCACAAATTTTTTGACTGAAATGGTAATCTTTACTTAAACAATTAAACTGTATCGATACAGGCTGAATTAGACAAAATTGTTTTCATGAAATTTGTAGATCTTTTTCTTAGCTGTCTAACGATATAAAGTTTGAAGTTTTTAGACTTCTATATTGAAAGTTATGTTATTTAGAAGAGAGGATGTTCAACTAGGAAGTCACGATTGCGATGAAAAACAATCGTGACAATCCCAGAATTTTTCAGAAGTCGCAATCGTGACACAACACGATCGCGACAGTCCCATAATTTCATAAAAGTTACGATCGTGCTGTGTCCCAGAATTTCTCAAACTTCACAATCGTGACACAGCACGATCGCAACACTCTTCATTTTCTAGCCACTGTTCACCATATATCGCGATCGTGCACAAGCACGATCACAACGCCTATCTCTCATGGGTGTGAGAGATGGCGTGAGAGATGAAACTTGCATGCCCGTGATTTTTGCCTCTTCCACTTGCTTTTAATCCATTAAATTAAAGACTATTCAGTTTTGTCTTTACATGTCACAGGCGTGAGTAAAGAGTCACGCCTGTGACTCTCTCCCTTTTACATTTTGCTTTTAACTCCTTAATCTAAATTGCTATTAATTCATTTCACATTCAAATAAGTTTATTCTATTCCCACTTTTTTCTATGATATTTTTTTATAAATTGTTAGGTATTGTTTTCACTTCTCCTATGAATTTTATTTATTTAACATAATTATTAATTATCCATTTATTTGTTATCTATTATTTATTTTATTATTAATTAATTGTTTATATTAATTCACGATTTTCTTATAATTTAATTTCATGTCTAAAATTATTTTGTGACATTTTAATTATTATTTGCTTATACCAGAAAAGTCCCATCACAAATTTTCCTTGTCTAAACTTTAATTAATTCCAATAAATCCCAATGATGACACGTAGTAACCACAAAATCCATATCGAGACCCGAGGCCAAAATTTAACATCGATTTGCAGAGGCGTTTCGAGCCTTTAGCCCCTTTACTATCCAAGTCTCTTGAAACGTTATTGCCCACCTTATGTTCGTATTTTTTGTCTAATGTTTCCAAGTGTTTCTCTGGTCTATCAATGTTTAAGTGGTTCATCAATTGCATCATCGTTCTATCCCCAGAGAGTATCCTTACTCTCCTAATGTCGTAATGTTCTTGATACTATTATTTAATATATTCAATTTTAATTTTTCAAAAAAATCAACTCTAACTTTTTAGATTTTCTAAATCAATTCTTTAAGCTTATTTCATTCTCTTATCTTTTTTCTATTTCATTGCCTTGTATGCTAAATTTGAACAATTGCATTTTGAACATGATTATGGATTGCTAAATCTGTTTTAGGTTTATTCTTGATTTGTTTTGTATAAATTTACCTTGTTGAATTCAATATATTACTACTTTTTCATTTGTGTTATACTTATACATGATCTAAATTGAGAGATTGAATCAAGTTATTTGTGTTAGGCTAAGCAATAAGAGTTGGTATCTTAATTGACTTATACATATCAAGTTAATAAGGCATAGTTAAATTCATAAGAAAAAGGGAAGACAAAATAGGGATATAACAATAGTCCCTAAGCTTCCATTGCTGAGTAACCTCAATTTCATTATTATCTTTTACTTGTAAATTATTAAGTTTTGTTAGTTTACTTTAATTTTCAATTAATTCAATATTTTTTACCTTAGACAAAGTGTGATTCAAATTATTAGGTGACTGTATTTGATCATTATGGGAATAATATCTTTAATACTATGAATTACGATTTGTGTACCTGTCGTATGAAAGTTTATTTATATAAAACTATCAAACACGTAATTACTAACATTTAAAGGTGTGGAGAACACTAAAGAGGAAATCATAAGGGAATTAATAAAGAGGGTCAAGGCACAGCTCATAATCTGTCAAGATATGGGCATATGTTCCCTAATATTGCATCTATAAAAAGTATCCTGACGTAAATCCCTAGAGCACTAAATCATTAATTAACAATCTAAGTTATTCCAATGGAAGAAATCGAGAATATATTAGTCTCAACCCCAATCATCATTATTGAGGGAAAGAGTAAACATTTTATAATTAGAAGAGTACTCCAACAAATACCAAAGCAGGAATTCAGGAAACAATACAAGGAATAAGGCAAGTATTACTTACGATAAAGATTCAATCCGAGTGAGGCCTCTGCATTTCCTCAGTGATCCCCCAGTGAATCGCTAAAGAGTGAAGCTAAACTTTGAGCCATTGTCCATGCAAGAAGTGATACAGTGCTCGGTTTATTGTGAAAAGGGATAACTAAAGCACGTAAGAGTTACGTGCATTATAAGAAGGACACCTATGCATGGGTAAAATGGATGGAGTTTAGCTGTGGGCCTTAGTAATGTCTTATTTTAGCCGGTTATGAACAAGCGAAGATGGGATAAGTAGGCTCCCTTACATACAAGCCACACTATTTTGTAAGAACACATTTTAATATATTAATGCATTTTTAACTTCTGAAAAAAAAGTCTGTTATGCTATTTGGATTTGGAGTTATATATGACAATTAACAGCCTCTACGAGTAACTAATAAGGCGTATTATAGCCAAAAAGATGATCCATAGCCCTTTGCAACTCTTAAGTTAGATCCATATGCTAATAACTATTCCATAAGAAATTTGTTTTATATGTGATGAATGATGCTTTTTTTTTTAATTACCCAGGGTAGAACCTCGCGGGGATTAAACCCGATTTATTAATAGAAATTAAGGGGTACAGGGGTAGTACTTAAGATTTACCCAATAATGGAAAACATCTATGAAACTCTCAAGTAAGGAAAGGATTGCTGATCTAAAATCAACAACCCTCTCACAGTAGATGGCAGTGCAAAAACATCCTGGAAAATCCTAGATAAGCCAGAGGAGCCAATGCACGCTAGGCAATCCACAAGGGTATTGGTCTTTCAGAAGACATGAATAATGCTATAATTACATCTTCCCATAATGTTTGAAATCTCCTACAAGAATGACAAGAATCGCCAAGGATAATTCTCTTGTTTTTGTAGGAGTTGGGCAAGGACACTACTATCAGTTTGAATAAGCACATTTTGAAATCCCAACTCTTCACACCTTCGCACCCTATGTAAAAGACCAATAACCTCGGCCCCAAAATTAGTTCCGACACCTATGAATCTTGCCTCGCCAAAAATAAATTGTCCTCTAGCATTGCGAATGATATAACCACAACCAGATGGTCCTGGAGA
>JANZXR010342212.1:0-24214 GCA_027575705.1 Erythroxylum echinodendron
GAGAGGCCTATCGGGAAATAACCCCCGACGTGCCTTCTTTGTTTTGTAGGAATCCTTAAGCCAGAATTCACGCGTTCGACAGTTATCTCTATGGATCCAAACGGCAACGTACAGCCTCGTCAGAATCCGGCTGAACCAAGTACTTTTTTAAAAAAATTTTAAATTAAAAGTTTTACGTAATAGATAAAATGTGAAAATATGTTTCTTTAATATTATTATCGTGCTCACTAGTTTATTAAGTTGTGGAGGGGTTTTTGGTAAATTAACCCCTAAATAAGAAATTAAAATAAATAATTTGAAATTCTAGGGAAATTTTGGTCCTATAGTTATCAAAATTCGGTTAAGTTTGTTATTAAATTAAATATCGTATTTCACCGATGGTTAGAAGTCCAGACCAGAGATAATCGAATAACATTAAGTATTATTTACCTAATTCAGTGGCTGTACTGTCTAGTCTCTTTGGAAAGGGCTGTTTCTCCCTCTTGAGTCTTTAATCCCTCCAAGTCCAGTCGTCTATTTGTCCACTTCTTCTATTGTCCCGTTCTTTCGATTGCTGTCGTTCTTCGTCACTTTAGATTTACGACGTCAGCCGTCTGCTGTCTTGCAGGTTCGTTTCCATCTCCTCTACTTCTGGCGATTTATGTTATGTGTTACCCTGTTTTTAGTTGAGTGCCACATGAATTCCAGCCAATTATAGTTAATTGGGTGATTGATTGTCGTCAAACCCTAATTTTTTTTCAGCTGGGGTTTGATACGATTAATGAGTTTATGTCTTCTGATAAATTGATTTCCGAATACTATTAAGTTTTTGCTATTTCATCCTTTTCTGGTCGGATGCTTATGTTTGTAACGTAAAGCATCATACGAACGAAGATGATGGAATGGGCATGTCTGGAAATAAATTTACCTGATGTTTCGCACTCTGAAACTTCTACCTAAGAATTTTCTTTTGTAGATTAGATATCAAGAGTTTTAGGGCTTAAACGAACTTTATTTCCGTTTTGCAAATTAAGGCCCAGTTTGATTGATGAATTAGTAACGAAATGAAATAGAACGGAAAATACTTTCGTCGTTTGATTAAAAATTTTATAATGAAATAAAACAAAATAAGATAAAAACAAAAAATTTCATGTTACATTCTATTATATTTTAAGTAATTACAAAAAGAAATTACAAAAAATTTAATATAAAACGTAAATTAATAAATAAATATTACTTAATATATCCTCAATATTTTTTTAATATCAATTATTTCTTTTAATTAGCATTTTTTAATTTTCCCTCTCTTCTTATCTCCAATTCTTCTCTCCGATTACTCTTGCATGAGGTTCAGTTCTGGCGTACGACAGTTTAACCTTTGAATGCCCTCTTCAGTCACTCATTAGAAGCTTAACCTTCCCGAGTCTCCTAGTTTTGTCTCTGCCATCTACTCCATGTTTATGGATATCCCCGAAACAGCTACAGCAACGACTGCCCAAAAGCACTTTTATTCGGTGTGGGCAGTCCCACCGGAGGAAGTTGCATCGAGAGCTAAGAAGATGATGGAAGGTCTGCGGTCGGAGTTTGGTGGACCCCAGTTTGAGCCACATGTTACTCTTGTCGGAGCCATTGCTTTGACGGAGCACGATGCTTTGGACAAGTTTCGATCCGCTTGCCAGCGACTCAAGGCTTGTACTGCCACTGTTGATCGTGTGGCGACGGGAACTTTCTTTTACCAGTGTGTTTACCTCCTGCTTCATCCAACTTATGAGGTGAGAGTTCGTTGTAACTTTGATTCTATATAAAATGCTTCTTGTATTTCATTTGTGTGTTGCTTCATCCGATGGATGCTAATAATTAATTTATTTACTTGGAGACATATCATTAAATCCCAACTTTGAATTTTTACTACGTGTTTGGATTTCGTTGTCTGAATTGATCTTGCAATGCTTTTGATCTAATGATTAACTGCCTCACATGTCATAATGGGTTGGCTTTGTGCTACTTTTCTCTGATGCAGTGAGCATCTCGGTTTTCTGCCGTTTTCATTCCAGGTAGTGGAAGCAAGCGAACATTGTAGTGGACATTTTGGCTACAAGCGCTCTACTTGTAAGTTCTTCTCCCAAGGGAAAGTTTTCTTTTTCCCCATCTCCTTAATTTTCGGGCTTTTGTCATCTTTTGAACTCAAACAGTATGTAAGTAGTGTCTCTCCAGAGGATCTTTGCCTATCTTGGTGATGGCTTTGTAAGTAGCAGGAAAGAAAATGCTTTGACGCTTTTTTTATGCAGAGATGTATGCCAAAATTGATGCTGCCTATGCTTAAACCAACGTTTCAAGTTCTTGGGTTCTTTTTTTAGGCATCTTCCTTGTTATACGAATGCAGTATTTCTTAGACTTTTCAAACATACACGGAATTATTAAATGGTTGATTTCATCGATAAAAGAAACTTCTGCTTGGACTCGCTGTTTGTATATATTCATCCTTTTGCTGCTGAACTTAAAATGTAGGAATTGGATGTTGATAGGTTAGAAATTTGACAAAGCGATTATCAAACTTTTGTAGCTTTATTTTCTGTTTCTAGTTTTTGGTTTGAGGTGAAGGACTTTACGTAGGGACTGATGTTTACAAAGCCTCCCAGTTCAGAATCTCTTAAGGATTCAACTTGTCAATTTGCATGCCTAATGGTCATTGGTTGCTCCTTATACTATGGAAATTACTTTCGTTGGATTTGTTCATATCAATCCCTCAAATTCGAAGCACGTTATCTTGCTATTTGTCATAATTAGCTAACAATTAGTTTGGGTATCATTATAGCTTATATGCCGCATCTTAGCCTACTTTATGGGGATCTAACGGATGATGAGAAGAAAAGAGCGGAAGAAAAAGCTAACAAACTTGATGATACCATCAACAGTCTGACCTTCAAGATAAGTGGCCTTCAATTGTGGAAAACTGACACCGAGGACAATACTCTGAAATCATGGGAAAAAATTGCAGAATGCAGTCTCAGTTGTAACTAGTTAGTAGTCGTACTATTTTGAGTGCTTTGGATTTGGAATAAAAGTGTGTACTCGTCTGACTGTTACTTACAATTTGGCATTGTCAGAAAGCAGTCAGATTTATGTATAAATTTTGCTAACGTGACATTATCGAAAGATCTGGTAATTGTAGGGCTCTGTCCAGTTTCTTCAAAGATTGTTTTCATGGTATGTATAGTGGTGTGACGGCCCAGATTTTTTGATACACAAGATCTTCTAAAGAGGCGAGTGTAGAACATGTTTACCTCTATATCAAGACTGCTAAATAAACATTCATTCAGACACTCAACTTTCAGCTTTCAAGAAAGAGAGAACTCAGAGATGAATACTCAAATTGATATTCATATTATCAAACTAAAGTTGAACGTATTTACAAATGAAGAGAAGCTTTGCTTTTATAGGCGAAGTAAGGATTACAAAGGTAAATTTACTTAAGAATATACTCATGATTACTTTAACAAAGTAAAGTACAATGATGCCTACTTTAATAAAGTTATTTTAACAAAAGCTAACTATTTTTTCAAAAGTAAACAGTAAAAAAATTTACTTTCTTAAAAGTAAACAGTAACTTGATAAGAAGGAATCTTGGTATAGTGCTTGTGTGCTATGGCGATTCTTTTTTATTAAAAACTCCAACGGGAAAACATGACAAATTTGGAAAGCTGGTACTCCTAAAATATCATTTCCCATAATGATGGCATTCAATGTATCAATAGTCACAGATAGGTTCATGCCATGATTGCAAGTTACACGGTGAGTCTGGATCACCTGAGTTATCAGAGTGACTTGGAAAAGTCTTTGTCGTTTACTAGGACTGAGCTCACATTGGTGAAGGTCATGCAGGAATTGATTTAGCTCTTCTTCATTAGGACTATAAGGATCATCATTAGGGTCTTAAGCATTCTGGAAGACAGAGTTATAAGGCTGTGAAGGTCCTGCACTATCTGGGACTAATTCTCCTGTGTCATATTGGGGACTATTGGAACCTGAAATATCAACTTCTAGTGCTTCTGATTCACCAGGAACAAATTCACCTGGATAAGGTCCAATAGAGGTGGAGATAATAAGTATGTAAGGAAAATGATTTATCTCCTTAAGAAAATCTCGTAGTGATTGGAGCACATTGTTTTGATGTCATGGCCAATACAATGAAGTATGGTAGAGAAGGACATGAGGTTCAGTGTAGAGAGCTCCATTATATCTTTCTCGATATGGTCGATGAATGAAAAAGAAACAATGTGTAGATTGTCGTCTAACAAAGGCTGTCTGTAAACGATGTTGATTGATGACCATAGAACATTGTTGCTTCTGTTGAGTTATTGACTGGAACCATTCAAGAAATGTCCACAATAGAGAACTTGCATTACTCTGATCATAAAGATTGTGATACAACTCTAGAGGAGATATGGTGATGGCACAGGCATAGAGGGTAGAGAGTGTCCAAAGATACCATAATGTGTTTTCAGATAACGGATCTTGAAGGAAAGTCACATTAAGGTAGGGTGCTTTGAGATTGAATATTGTGGGACTACCAAGAGAGTTAGCGTCACTAAGAAACAGATGTAAGTGATAGAACAAACTTGTTCTAGCAAGAGAAGCTACTTCTGACACATTGATAGGTCTACTAGAAATGGAAGGAAAATCTTTTTGGGTTTTTACAGCTTTAGGAAAATCTATTAACCAATTGAATGGAATAAACTGATGCAAAAGAACTAAAGAAGATTGGACTTGGCGATGAAGATAAGAGTATTTATAGGGAAAAATGTTTGGATGAGATGAGCTTGTAGTAGAAGTTGTTGAAGGATCAACTGACACATGTCATAACAGCTGTGATTCATTATCTGAATCAGATTCTACTAATCTCTTTCTGCTGGATTGTTGCTCTGACTGACAAGCCCATTGAGAAGTTGTGGGCTTTATAACACACTCATCGAGTGTAACATTTAAAGCTTCAGAAAGCTTTTCTGGATGTGCGACTTTCAAAGTCTTAAGAAGATCAGTGTATGGACTAAAGAATGATCGATACCTGAGGCCTATGGGTAGGATTTGTAAAGGTGAGGCTTTACTGTATGCATCCATGCCAATAAGAACATCTAGGCTTGGTAACTGTGTATGTTCAAGTATTGTAGTCCACACTGTACGTCTTAGAAAGAATCAAAGACTGATTTTTCTATTCGTGATAAGCCCTATTTGAAATGTTTTGCCATCTACTGCTGTAAAAGATTGATTATGTGAGGTCCATGCTGTAGAAGGTAATATGTTAGGTTTCATGATCGTATGACTAGATTTAGTATCCATAAACCTAATAGTTTTAATGGGTCTATCATATTTGTCTTATTAAAAGAGTTGAATATGGAAGTATGGTCTAAGAACTAGTGTACGATCTAGCTTTAGACAAGTCTGCTGTTGTAGCATGTATAGTGAATCATCTGATGATTCATCATCTGTAGTAATAAAAGAAACAACAAACTTTGTATCTTCATCCTCGTAAGATTGTTCCTCAATCAAATCTTCAAAATTATTGGAAAGATGAATAGGCCAGACTGATTGCATATGCTCCGATAACTTGATATCCTTTTTTGTCTTGTGAGAACAAGTATGTGCAAAATGACCTGGTTGTCTACAGAGAAAACATCGATCAACTTTTTGTCGATGAGAGGACTTCTTAAAAAACCGCATAGATCTTTTCTTTTTGCTATAGGTTCTTTGCAGAGGCTTGTAGCCTGATTTCTCCTTATGGAACTTCTTCCGATAAGCTTCTTTGTAGTACTTTTTCTTCTTCCTGGTACTACAATCACATGTCTTCGGATCTTTGCACTTGATCTGAAGATAAGGCTTCTTGCAAGCCTGCTTAAGCAGATGACCACCTTTAATAATATTCTTGATTAAGGTATGTTGATCACACAACTTATCAAGAGATGTAAGAGCAAGTTAGTAGATCTCTCCAAGAGATATTGTGGCCATATCCCTTTGCAAAGACGTTATAATCCTTTGCAGATTTGGTTGCAATTGATCTGGAAGGGATGAGATAAAAATATATCTAAGATTAACATCATTCCATCCATTCAAAAGATAATACCTCTCCGTCACGTGTTTGTGATACTTCTGGATATCACGCTTGTCAAGTGAGCAGCATTTCATAGCAAAATACTCCTGACGGATCTGTTTATCAATCAGATGAAAGTCACCAATAAATTCCTTATGAATAACTCCAAGAAGAACTTGTGATAATTCTGATAGATGCAAGATGAGAGTTAAGAGGCCGTGTGAAGCCAAAGGGCGTGTTAAGGATGTTGTGTCTCGGCCATCATACTTAGAACTTACTAATTGCCAGTGATCTACAGTTCGTCTTAAGGAAGCGTATGATCTCCAGGAAGGTGTTGTTTGAGATGGTGTTGTATGTCAAGGACATATTGGTACGTCGCTGATGTAACCACTTTGGGACCCTAAAGGGCTCATAGGGAAAGGATACGTCAGTGATGTACCAGTATGTCCTCTCGACATACGACACCATCTCAAACCACACCTTCCTGGAGATCATACGCTCTCTTAAGGCGAACTGTAGATCACTGGCAATTAGTAAGTTCCTGGTATGATGGCCGAGACACAATGCCCTTAACACGCCCTTTTGGCTTCACACGAGCTCTTAATTCTCAGCTTTCCTCTTAGGAATCTTACCCCTCAGTATCTACCTTCTTTCTTCGTTAATTCTAATCTCATACAGCATATTCCACGCACCTTATCGACACTCTTTTCATACAGCAACTCCTCTGATTCTGAAGACACTGAAGGATGGTACTGTGAAGCCCAATACCTGTGACAGCCAGGATCTTTCTTCTATATACTGCCTACACAATGTACCAAAATGTCTTGATTGGTACCTTGCTGACTACACTCAACAACAAAAGTATCATACTGACCATTGCCCCTAATTTCAACATCAAGTTGGATGATTCCACTTTGTCTGATCGTCTGCAAGTTCAGATCCAGATCACTGGAGCAGATCAAGATCTCATAGCCATCATGGCTACCTTACACCAAGATATGATCTATCGTCTACAGAATCATGCTATGGATCTCAATTTTACTAATTCCACTTCGGATGCTCTTTACATAGTTGCTGATCGTTCCAATGATCAGACTACTATCATCCAGATCTCGAAGCAACTACCAACAAAGGAGATTAAAAAGTTGATGCCTACTAAATGGATCACTAACTACTAGAAGGTGTTCCACCCGTCTCATCGACACTCTTTTCATACGACGACTCCTTCGATTCTGAAGACACTAAAAGATGGAACCGTGAAGTCCATCTATTCAAGGCCTAGTGAAGATAAGGAGAGGGTATATTTATGATTTAGCCCATATTTTCACATAAAGAAGGTAAATCTGGTCCTCCGATCTATTACTTTAAATCTAATGGAGATCCAATTTATGTTAACCATCATCATGGACATTATGTATGGGACGTTGACCCATCCATGTCCAAATCAAATTGTGAAGTCCATCTCAATACTGAGTCAGATAGGGACGATGATGATGATCGCTACAGAAGTCGAAGGAATAAGAAAAAGCTCAGATCTAAATGTAAGCCTTCGCAACAGTTTCCCTGTGTGCCCTTCGGGGTCCCAGGTTGGTATCAAAGTCATTTGGTTCGGTTCAGATGGTAGATATCCATATTTGGTAATATTGGAATGAGAGTCCATTACCGTAGCCAGTCGGCGATGAGGCATCGTTAAGGATGATGCTACTCCACCATTCATATCAAGATTATTTGGTAAACATTCACACACTCAGTTATACACTCAACTTAGTAGGGAGAGAACTATAAGAAATATGGAAACACGAAACCCAGTTCATTTATCTACTAGTTTGTCTACGTCTAGTTTGTCGTGTGACCCTATACGTTTATCATCCAGTTTGTCTCTATCTAGTTTTCCTAGTAGTGTTAAGCGTGTGCTTTCAAACAAAATAAAAAATTTAGTAGAAATTACCCATGTACCTCTAGAAAATCATGTTTGTGAGTCTTCTTTAACTTTGTTGAGTCCATACAGTATTGACAGTCGTGATCGTTTTTGGACAAGAAGCATTGGAACCATCTTGTCTACCTCACGTCCTAGATTAAAAGAAATCATCGAAAGTTTCAGATTGGAATAGTGTGGTCTTAGATCTACAAGTACAGAACAACACGTAAAGCTTGAAATCCTTAAGGAGCTTATCTCTTTGTGGCAAGAACAGAACCATACTCACTTACATGTTGGATCTATATGCCTTGTTCTTACACTTCATGGAAGAAAGGGAATACCTGCAACCACCAAGATATCTCTTCTAGACACTGCATACTCAATGTACCAAAATGCCTTGATTGGTACCTTACTGACTACTCTCAACAATGGAAGTGTCATACTAACCATAGCCCCAGATTTCAAAATCAGGTTGGATGATCCCACTTTGTCTGAACATTTACAAGTTTAGATCCAGATCACTAGCGCAGATCAAGATCTGCCAACCATTATGGCTACCTTACACCAACGATCTATCATCTAAGAATCATGTTATGGATCTTAATTTTCCTAATTCCACTTTAGATGCTCTTTATATAGTTGTTGATCGTTCAAATGATCAGACTATTATCATCCAAATCCTGAAGCAACTGCCAACACAAGAGCTTGAAAAGTTGATGCCTACTGAATGAATCACCAACTCCCAGAAGGTGTTCCACGCGCCTCATTGATACTCCTTTCATACGACGACTCCTCTGATTATAAAGACACTGAAGGATGGAACCGTGAAGTCCATCTGTTCAAGGCTTAGTGAAGATGCAGGCAACACTTCTACCCAAAGAGGGGGTATATTTATGATTCAGCCCATATTTTCATATGAAGAAGGTAAATTTGGTCCTCCGATCCATTACTTCAAATCTAATGGAGATCCAATTTACGTAAGCCATCATCGTGGACATTCTGTATGGGACGTCGACCCATCCATGTGCGAACCTGATTATGAAGTCTATCTCAATCCTGAGTCAGATAGTGACGACGATGATGATCACTACAGAAGACGAAGGAAGAAGAAAAGGCCCAGATCTAAATGTAAGCCTTCGCAACAGTATCATCCACTGAGGGATGATCCAAATCCTCCATCTGGAGGACTTCAACATCCCCTACTGAAAGGTGATATAGATCCAGAGTCTCTATCTGGATTCTACAACTCCCATCATCAATTAAAGGATGATAAAGCAGCCAAGCTTTTATCTGGAGTACAAAGAAGATCTCATCTACTGAAGGATAAGAAGAAGCCAGTAACAGATGATTCTAGCCTATGTAGAAGAGTATCTACTGAAGGATACAAACCTATATCTACTGAAGGATATAGCCCTGTACCTACTGAAGTGTGTAGACCCAGATCTTTGAGAGAGATATTACAATTGTCTGATAGTTGTTACACAAAGCTAACTATTCCTGTTATGACTCTTACTCCTATTCTGTGCTATATGGTGTTGCCATCACATAAGGATTACTTTCCTTAACTACACAGGAATACTGATGAATCAACTTGGGTTATCTCCAACCCGTATATCCGAGCCATAGGAATCACTTCACAAGAAACATTGGTTTCAAATCCATCAGATGAAGTGCTAAATTGGCAAATATAGAATGCAGTAGCACAGAATAGAGTTCTTAGAATGATTGATTCTAAGCTTGAGGAAATCAGTAACCACACAAGCTACTCATCAAAAAGTTAACGCAGTCTTTAAGCAGATCCAACAGTTATATCAATCTTACAAAGATCAGATCAAACAACTTGATACTGAACTTCGGCATTACATTGACATACATTATATGGTCCCTGACTTTTTGACAACAAATGTAGAGAAATTGAGAAGATACAAGGAATTGTGCGACAAATGGAAGCTGACATGTAATCTGCACAGTCTAAAGCTGTATACAGTTTGAACTCAACAGAATTTCTAAATACACAGCTAGTATATGCTTCTACTATGTATCAGAAGGATCCAGAGGAAACTGACTATTCAAAGGTATTCAAGTTCAATTATTGTTTGATTAGAAAGTACATATATCTTCAGACAGCTCAAGCTAAACAAGTCACTGAACCTAAGTTGACAAGAAAATTAAAATCTAAGTCAAAGCCTGAAAGCGTTCCCGAGCCAGCATCATCTTCTCACATGTCTTTTGAACAAGCACAACAGTGGAGAACATCAGTACATACATGTACACCACCAACATCTCTACCAAAGTCTTAGCCTTCTACATCTACTGGGAAGAACAAAGCGCCCATGTCAGAGTTCATTGCAACCCTTAAGACTATGACTGCAGTAGAACAATCTTTTACCTCTGATCAATCAGATCATTCATCAGACGCTTACTTAGGAGCATCTGAAAGTTCTAATGTCACTGCAACAATGTCTGAGTCATCACATGGACAGATGTATGAATCAACCACTGATTCTTCAGCACAGCTAGCTGATCTATCAAAATTATCACAAGTTTTGATGACTATGTGTGAACCAACTGATAGTGATATTAATCCTGAGATAAGTGAAGCGGAATCTACAGGTACTGAACCTTTTAGACCTGCACCAGCACCACAAACTGAGCCAGCTGCACGGGCTACCACTAAACCATCTTCTAGTCTGTGGTTTAAGTTTGATGATCTTCCACTAAAGAAATAGAGAGATCGACTGCATGAATTTGGTGCATGGATAGACTTATAGATGAACAGACCTAATCATCACTTGCCAGATATTTTGTCTAAATTCACATCTCATTTCACTGGTACTTTGCGAGAATAATGGCAAAGTATTTATGAGTATCAACGAATGCAATATTTTCGGAGCTCTTTTTGGAATTATTTATAAGGAATTCATTAGTGACTTTTAGCTGATTGATAAACAGATCCGTCAGGAGTATTTTGCTATAAAATGCTACTCACTTGACAAGCGTGATATCCAGAAGCATTACAAACACATGACGGAGAGGTATTATCTTTTGAATGGATGGAACGATGTTAATCTTCGCTATACTTTTATCTCATCCCTTCCAGATCAATTGCAACTAGAGCTGAAAAGGACTATAACGTCTTTACAAAGGGATATGGCCACAATATCTCTTGGAGGGATCTACTAACTTGCTCTTGCATCTGTTGATAAGTTGTGTGATCAACATGCCTAATTCAAGAATATCCTTAAGGGTGGACCTCAGTTTAAGTAGGCTTGCAAGAAGCTTTATCTTTAGATCAAGTGCAATGATCCGAAGAAATGTGAGTGTAGTACTAGGAAGAAGAAGGAGTACTACAAAGAAGCCCATCGGAAGAAGTTCCATAAGGAGAAATCAGGCTACAAGCCTCTGAAAAGAACATATAGAAAAAAGAAAAGATTTCTGCGGTTCTTTAAGAAGTCCTCTCATCAACAGAAAGCTGATCGATGTTTTCTCTATAGACAACCAGGTCATTTTACACATACTTGTCCTCACAAGACGAAAAAGGATATCAAGTTATTGGAGCACATACAATTAGTCTTGCCTATTCATCCTTCTAATAATATTGAATATTTAATTGAGGAACAATCTCACGAGGACAAAGATACAAAATTTGTTGTTTTTGTTACGACTACAGATGATGAATCATCAGATGATTCACTATATATGCTACAACAGCGGACATGCTTGAAGTGGATCATATACCAGTTCTACGACCATATGTCTAGATCCAACTATTTCAACAGGATAAATATGACAGACCCATCAAAGCTATTGGGTTTATAGATACTGGATCTAGCCGTACGATCATGAAGCTCAGCATTTTACCCTCTACAGCATGGACCTCACAAAATCAGTCTTTTACAATTATAGATGGCAATACATTTACATTAGGGCTCATTACAAAGAGAAATATCGATATTCGATTCTTTCCAGGATGTATAGTGTAGACTACAATACTTGGACATACACAGTTACTAGGCCCAGATGTTCTTATTGGCATGGATACATACATTAAAGCCTCACCTTTACAGATCCTACCTATAGGCCTTAGGTATCAATCATTCTTTAATCCATTCACTGATCTTAAGAATTTGAAAGCCACATATCCAGAAAAGCTTTCTGAAGCTTACACCCGATGAGTGTGCTATGAAGCCCACAACTTCTTAATGGGCTTGTCAGTCAGAGAAATAATCCAGTAAAAAAAGATTAGTAGAGTCTAATTTAGATCATGAATCACAACTATTATGACGTGTGTCAGTTGATCCTTCAACATCTTCTACTACAAGCTTATCTCATCTGCTTTTCCAGCATCCACCTTGGCTTCTAGACATTTTCCCTATAAATACTCTTATCTTCATCACCAAGGTATTCAATCTTCTTTAGTTCTTTCGCATCAGTTTAATCCTTTATTTTAGCTTATAGAGTTTCCTAAATTCGCAAAAACATAAAAAGAATTTCCTCCTCTGTTTTTTACTCCTAAGCATATGACAGAGCTTTTCCCTCTTTTATGTTAAAGTTTATTTTATTATCTGCGTCTTGTTCTTCTTCAGAATGAAATTTTGAAAACTCCTAGTCATTTTGATGTCTTTACTCCATACAATTTAATGTATGATCTTTATGATTCTCTGCATGATGCCACCTTATGGCATCTTTGGTCTTTGTCTGCCATGTCTGTGTGTTCAATTTTATTCTCACCACTTCAAGTCTATCATCACCTTTCTGATCCAACTCAATCAAAGTCACTTCTGTGGACTCTCTTGGAATGGTTCCAACCTTTAAACAAATGGTATATCGACATGTCACAAATCTTGACTCATCATCAACTATAGGACACTGCCATAACTGATAGAAAGGCTTATTCCATCTACATCATACATCATCCTCACTGTATGAGTGCCACTGGACATATCTGCACACTGTATCATATTCAGCACTGGAGAACTACTACGGATTGGTCTATTGAATCTGCTCAACTTATGGATGAACTAAACTATGAGCTAGACTAACTCAATTAGTTGCCTATAGTCAATACACAGTCTCAAAGTGTCATCTTTCTTCTTCACAAATAGGACTGGAGCTCCCCAGGGTGAAACAATGGGTCTAATGAATCCCTTTTCAAGGAATTCCTGCAACTGAATCTTTAACTCCTTGAGTTCCACAAGTGCTATCCTATGTGGGGGAATAGAAATAGGAGCAACACCTGAAACTAGATCAATTGTGAACTCTATTTCCGATCTGGAGGTAAGCCAAGTAACTCTTCGAGAAACACATCAACGAATTCCTTAACCATAAGAATGTCCTCTATATTCTGTTCAGCTCTATTATCAATAATCTGGGCTAGATAAGCCTCACATCCCCCTTGCATTAATCTCAAAGCACTCATGAATGAGATCTAGCTGGCTGGCACTGCTTGGTTAATACCTCTGAACACTACTCTTGGTTGATTAGGAGATTCTAAAATTACCTTCTTAGTATAGCAATTCATGATAGCCCTATGAGCAATGAGCCAATCCATGCCTAGAATAACATCTATCTCCTTTAACTGTAACACAATCAAGTCTGCTTCTAACTCCGCCTGATCAATTCGAATCAAACACCTTTTGCAGACCTCTCCTATTACGATGGTACTACCTATCGGTGTACTCACCTTTAATTCACATCTCAATAATTCTCTATCACAATGCAATTTAGATGCCAGATAAGGTGCGATAAAAGAATGTGTAGATCCAGAATCTAACAGTGCAAAAGCCTCAAAATCGAAGATAAGTAGCGCACCTACAACGACATCAAGAGAATCCTGAGCCTCCTGTCTAGTCATGGCATAGACTAGGGCCTGAGATTGTGGTCGATTGCTCTGTACTTCAATCTTGACAGAAGGACTCTCGAAACTCATTATGCCCCTACTACGGCCTCTCTGTCTAGACCTACTGGCTCAGCTCTGCTGAACCGTAGTTTCTATCACCACACTTCCTCTCCTACTAGACTGTGCTCTAAACACAACAGAATAGTCCCTATCCTGGTGATCAAATGAGCCACATCGAAGGCAGGCTCTTGTCAACTTCCAACATTCACCACTGTGCTTCTTCCCGTAATGCTCACAAGTCAGTAACTGACTCGATACTACACCTTTACTGTTTCTAGGCTGAACAAAACTATCTCTATGTCTAAACCCTGACTGTCTTAATCCAGTCGGTGGTCTGAAAGCTCGGGTTTGATGCTTACTAAACCTTCTGCTAGAACTGCCCTGAAATTCACTAGGCTTCTTCTGTCTAGACTCTGATCTCTGTTTAGACTGACTGTCCCTTAATAATTGCTCTATTTGGATCGAGGCTGCTCTGAGCTCTGTGAAACTGCTCAAGTTAGTAAGAGCTAGCCTTGTCCGAATCTCCATGTTCAACCCATCTTCAAATCTCCTACACTTCTCTTCCTCAGTAGAAATCAAGGCAGTAGCATATCCCATCAGCTCATTGAATTTAATCTCATATTCTGCCACAGACATCCTGCCCTGCTTCAAATCCAAAAATTCCTTCATCTTTCTATCCAAGTAGATCTTGGGCATATAATTTTCCTTGAAGACTTTCAATAAGTCTTCCCATCTCAAACTACAAGGCCTGATGATACAGCTTGGAATAGTTTTCCATTACTGGCAAGTTTGGCCTTGCAATAGAGAAACAACATAGTCGAACCTCTCGTCCAACTCACAGTCTATCTGGTCAAAGACTCTCTCTGTTCTCTCTAACCACCCCTCAGCCTTTGCAGGGTCTATACTTCCATAGAAGTCCACAGCCTCCTGCTTTCATAGTTTGTCGTACCTCCTTTCCTTTTTCTCAGGAATTCTTGGAGGCATTCTCTCAGGTCGAGACATAGATGACTCCCTACTGTCTCTTTCTAATCCTAGGTCAGCTGATTGTTCTATTTGATCACCTATGGCAGATGACCTACAGTAAACAATAACTTCAATTATCATCCAAAATTCTCACAATATGTCATGCCTAACATTTCTACACATCCCTATGGATGCCAACCATGCTCTGATACCACTAATTGTAACACCCTCTCCCATCTAACACATGCACGTCCAGCATTCGAACACATGTGCATATGCCCGATAGAAATGGTGTGTTAACCATTTCACCTTCACTATATCATATGGCATGATAAGTAAAACCATAAATAACACATTATCTGAAAACTAAAATTTTCCTCATTTCATTTCTCAAAATATAATGTACACTGGAGCATTAACCATTATCCATATTTTACAATGTCAACCTAGAATGTTTACAACTCACTCTACATACTCTGCTACATACATGAGGAAACTAAACAAAAATTAAAACAAACTATTACTTCAGTCCCAGCTGATTGACCTTTAAGCCATGTTTTTTTATCCAAAAGTTATACCAAAAACCCTTATAAGCAGTTTTACGAGTTAAGTCGTCGTTCTCTCGAACCTGAAAAATGTCAACTTTGAAATTTGGTTGAGTTTTGTGAACTCAATTAAGTAACCATCCTCGATGGTTCACTCTTGTTATGCAACACATAATGTAAGTCATCATAATTTACATCATCTCAATTTTCATCTTGTAATAACACAAAACACTTTGTACACAATTGTCCCATTTCAAAAATCCACACACTATATCATTTCACTAAAATCATGGAAGACATATTAATCACATATTTCATACAATACAAGTTCTCAAAACATTGCAATCGCTCAATTTAGTCATATCATATGTGTATGCAATGTTTATGAGACTCATATTTATTATTTTGTTATGACCGAGTATCTTTTTCACTGTCTCGTATCTGTGATAGATACTGGGCTCTATCATACTGTCCCGTATTTATTGTGGATATGGGGCTCTATCATACAAATTGACCCGTAGGCTCTTACCACAGATGTATAAGCTTTAAGCTCTTTTTCATTAGCGATTCTAGTCACAATTGACTTTATATTTCATACATTTTTAGAATGAAGTGCATGAAACATATTCAATCATTATGTTCAGTCATTCACATTCGCTTTCACTTTCTAATTCACATTTATCATCGAACTTTTAGTCCGGCATTCAACATATAAGTCGAGAACACATGTAGTCAATCACAGTCACATTCAAAGAACACTTCCAATGTAGTCCCAACTATTAAACTCCTCGGACAATCAGTTGTCCGGAATCAGTACACAACATCACATATAGACTCTATTCAAAATTAAACAAACAATCAAGGTGAGACCATCTTAGGTTACTCATAATTGCTCCCTTTTTGCTTATTGCCTTGAAGTTCCAGCAATATCTAGAAACGGTCGCTCTACTTGCTCTTCTATATACAATCAAAGACAATTTCATGTTACCACATTGTTCATGTAACTGAATATGCATTATTATAAATGTATCATGTAACATGCATGTTCAGTGACATATTCACAGGTATACTTTTGTAATAAACCGATGCAAAGATCAATTGTACTCCAAATGTGTCAACATCACAGTTATACTTTTGTAATAAACCAATGCAAAGATCAATTGTACTCCAAATGTGTCAACATTCATACACTCATTAACTATTCCGGTTTTTTTCTCAAAACCCACTTTCGGGTCAACCTTGCATGATCATTATGACAAGGAAGATGGAGTTTTAGACAACACTTCCTTCTATTCAAAGGTATTCAACTTCAATTATCCTTTGACTAGGAAGTATATACATCCTCAGACAGCTAAAGCTAAACAGGCAGCTGAAGCTAAGTCGACAAGTAAATCAGAATCCTGAGCTAAATCAAAGCCTGAAAGGATTCCTAAGCCAACATCATCTTCTCAAACATCTTTTGGACCAGCACAACACTGGAGAACATCAGTACAGATACATACACCACCAACATCTGCACCTAAGTCTTAGCCTTCTACCTCTACTGGGAAGGACAAATCATCCATGTCAGAGTTCATGGCAACTCTTGAGACTATGACTATAGTAGAACAATCTTCTACCTCTGATTAATCAGATCACTCATCAGACGTTTACTCTAGAGCCCCTAAAATCTCTAACATCACTGTAACAATTTCTAAGTCATCATCTGGATAAATGTTTACATCGACCACTGATTCTTCAGCACAGCTAGTTGATTTATCAGAATTATCACACGTTCTAATGACTATGCATAAACCAACTGATGTTGATAGTAAACCTAAAATAAGTGAAGTAGAATCTACAAGTATTGAACCTTTCAGACTTGCACTAGCACCACAAGCTGAGCCAGCTGCACAGGCTACCACTAAACCATCTTCTGGTCTGTGATTTACGTTTGATGATCTTCCATTAAAGAAATGGAGAGATCAACTGCATGAATTCGGTGCATGGACAGACTTATAGATGAACATACCTAATCATTACTTGCTAGATATTTTGTCTAAATTCACATCCCGTTTCAATCGTACTTTGCGAGAATGGTGGCAAAGTATTTCTGAATATCAACTAATGCAGTACTTCCAAGTCACTGGTAATTTGCTTTTCTAATATCCACCTTGAACTCCAAACATTTTTCCCTATAAATACTCTTATCTTCATTGTCAAGGTATCCAATCTTCTTTAGTTTCTTTGCATCAGTATAATCCTTTGTTTTGGCTTATGGAGTTTCCCAGATTTGTAAAAACCCAAAAGAGTTTCCACTTTTGTATTCTACTTCGCCTAAGCATATTATAAAGCTTTTCTCTCTTTTATGTCAAAGTTTGCTTTATTATTTGCATCTTATTCTTCTTCAAAATGACATTTTGCCAATTCCTAGTCATTTTGATGTCCCAACTCCTTCCAAGTTAATGTATCATCTTTATGATACTTTGCATCATACCACTTTATGGCACCTTTGGTCTTTGTCTGCCTTATATGCACGTTTAATTTCATTGTCACCACTTCATGTCTATCGTCACCTTTCTGATCCAACTCATTCAAAGTCACTTCTGTGGACTTTCTTGGAACGGTTCCAACCTCTAGACAAATGGTGTATCGACATGTCGCAATTCTTGACTCATCATCAACTATGGGACACTACCATAACTGATAGAAAGGCTTATGTCATCTACATCATACATCGTCCCTATTGTATGAGTACCATTATACATATCTACAATTGAATCATATTTAGCACTGGAGAACTACTACGGATTGGTCTACTAAATCTGCTCAACTTATGGATGAACTACACTATTAGCTAGACCAATTCAATCAGTTCCCGAATTTATCTCCTTTAGATATCTGCACATCTCTTGGACTATATTTTGGAGAAACCACGATGCTTGCTTCTATCAGTCTTCCATCAACAAGCCAATGGAAATCAATGTCTTCCTCCAATATCATACATATCCGAGTTGGTGATATTCCCTGTCTAACATCTTATCACTCTATAGCTTCTAACAGACCTTCTAATCCCGTACAAGAGCCCATTCTTAGCCCAAGACTTTCTCAATGGACTGCAACAGAAATCGACCATATGATTGAACAACTTGATAATGACATGGCCTTAACAGATGATGATCATGACCTCACTTTATCGCTATAAAGTGAGCACCATCCTCCATCATACAATTTTGTCTTGTTTTCTTTGGAAGTTTTGATAAAGAAGAATAGCCATGGCACGCAAGCACTGTGCTGGGATTCCTTCTTATCAAGTTACTGTTTACTTTTAGGAAAGTAAATTCTTTTACTATTTACTTTTGAAAAAGTAGCTAGCTTTTGTTCAAGTAGCTTTGTTAAACTAGGAATCGTTGTACTTTACTTTGTTAAAGTAGTCATGAGTATGTTCTTAGGTAGATTTACCTTTGTAACCCTTACTTCGCCTATAAAAGCAAGGCTTCTCTTCATTTGTAAACACGTTCAATTTTAGTTTGATAATATAAATATCAGTTTGAGTGTTCATCTCTAAGTTCTCTCTTTCCTGAAAGCTGAGGGTTTGAGTGTCTGAGTGAATGTTTATTTAAAACTCTTGATATAGAGATAAATATGCTCTACACTCACCTCTTTTGAGGATCTTGTATATTAGAAAGTCTTGATAGTCAAGGACTACCTATTTCCAAACAATTCTGATGTATAAGATTAGAACTAATAGTGAAAGACGGTAGATACTAAGGAGTAAGGTTCCTAAGAGGAAAGCTGAAAGTTGAGAGCCAGTGTGAAGCTAAGAGGTTGTGTTAAGGGTGTTATGTCTCAGCCATTATACCTTGAACTTACTAATTGCTAGTGATCTACAGTTCGCCTTAAAGGAGCGTATGATCTCCAGGAAGGGGTTGTTTGAGATGATGTCGAATGTCGAGGACATACTAGTACATCACTGACGTATCCTTTCCCTGTGTACCCTTGGGGTCCTAAAGTTGTTTCCTTATGAATAACTTGAAGAAGAGCTTCGGCGGTAGTGACTTAGAAGTACTGCATTCATTGATACTCAGAAATACATTGCCACTATTCTTGCAAAGCATCAATGAAACGAAATGTGAATTCAAACAAAATATCTAGCAAGTGATGATTATGTCTGTTCATCTGTAAGTCAATCCACACACCTAACTCATGCAATTGATCTCTCCATTTCTTTGGTGGAAGATCATCAAACATAAACCACGGACCAGAAGATGGTTTAGTGGTAGCCTGTTTAGTTGGCTCAGCTTGTGGCGTTGGTGCAGGTCTAAAAGGTTCAGTACCTTTAGATTTCGCTTCACTTATCTCAGGTTCAATATCAATGTCAGTTGGTTCTTGCATAGTTATCAGAACTTATGATAATTCTGATAGATCAGCTAGCTGTGCTGAAGAATCAGTGGTCGATTCAGACATCTGTCCAGATGATGGCTCAGATATTGTTGCAGTGACATTAGAACTTTCAGATGTTCCAGAGTAAGTGTCGAATGAATGATCTGATTGATCATAGGAAAAAGATTGTTCTACTGCAGTTAAAGTCTCAAGAGTTGCGATGAACTCTAACATGGACACTTTGTCCTTCCCAGTAGATGTAGAAGTCTGAGACTTTAGTGGAGATGTTAGTGGTGTACGTATATGTACTGATATTCTCCACTGTTGTGCTAGTTCAAAAGATGTGTAAGAAGATGGAGCTGGCTCTGCAACCCTTTTAGGCTGTGACTTAGATTTTGATTTTCTTATCGACTTAGATTCAGTCGCTTGTTTAGTTTGAGTTGTCTGAGGATGTATGTACTTTCTAATCAAAGGATAATTAAACTTGAATACCTTTGAATAGTTAGTTTCCTCTAGATACTTCTGATACATAGGAGAAGCATATACTAGTTGTGTATTTGGAAATTCTGTTGAGCTCGAACTGTATACAGCTTTAGACTGTGCAGATTGCATGTCAGCTTCCACTTGTCTCACAATTCCTTTTAAGTTCTCAATTTCTCTGTATTTGTTGTCAAAGTCAGGACCCATATAATATATGTCAATGTAATGCCGAAGTTTAGTATCTATTTGTTTGATCTGAGCTTTGTAAGATTGATACATTTGTTGGATCTGCTTAGAGACTGTGTCAACTTTTTGATAAGGAGCCTGTGTGTGGTGAATGATTCCCTCAAGCTTAGAATCAATCCTTCTTAGAACTTTGTTCTATGCTATTGCATTCCATGTTTGCCAATTCAACACTTCATCTGATGCATTTGAGCCAATGTTCCTTGTGAAGTGATTCCTGTGGCTTAGATATACAGGTTAGAAATAACCCTCATTGATTCATCAGTACTCCTGTGAAGTTGAGGAAAGTCATCCTCGTATGATGGCAACACCATATAGCACATAATAGGAGTAGGAGTCATAACAGGAATGGTTGGCTATGTGTAACAACTATCAGACGATTGTAACATCTCTCTCAAAGATCTGGGTCTGTGCCCTTCAATAGGTACAGGGTTGTATCCTTCAGTAGATACATGTCTGAGAAACCTGGTTCTGTATCCTTCAGTAGATACAGGTTTGTATCCTTCAGTAGATACTCTTTTGCATAGGCTAAAATTGTCTGGTATTGTCTTCTTCTCATCCTTCAATAGACGAGATCTTCTGTGTACTCCTGATAAAAGCTTGGCTACTTCATCATCCTTCAATTGATGATGGGAGTTGTAGAATCTAGATAGAGACCCTGGATCTATGTCACCTTTCAGTAGGTGATGATGAAGTCCTCCAGATGGAGGATCTGGATCATCCCTCAGTGGATGATACTTGATCTTGGTCATTGTGCATTGAAACAGTGATGGAGCGACCTTAAGCTGAAATGGCATAACAATCCATTGGTATTATGTATTGGGAATGCAAAATGCAGTTTTGTACCGCTCAGTCAGCCAGTTGCTAGAATCCTGCTTTAAGATCAAACTTTGAAAAGATAACAGCTTCTTTGACCAAAAGTACCTAAGTACTAATCTTGGGAAAGGAAAACTTGTCATCTTGCAGGAATGCATTCAAAGGCTTGTAGTCAATTACTAATATCTTTTTACCTCATTTCTGCTCCGAACGTTTATTGACATAAAGCCTGGCAAGCCCATTCTGATTTGGTAAGCTCAATGAGGCCTTGCTTTAGGAGAACATCACACTCATGTCGTGCGAGCTTGAGATCATCAGGACTAATTCCTAAATGTGTGGCTTTTGTAGGATTGATATCTTCATTTTTTTTGAAAGATAGACTTATAAAAAAGTCATCATTTTTCCAGAGATGATATGGGTGAGTAATCTCTAAATGTGATTAAGGACAATATTCCAACAGTTTATCTCGCAGTGATGTATATGGTGTAGGAACTTGAGAAAGTTCAAACACATTTTTGATGTCAGTTTATAGATTGAAAAATTATAAATACCTGAGGCTTGTGGGTAGGATCTATAAAGGTGAGGCTTTACTGTATGTATCCATGCCAATAAGAACATCAGGGCCAGGAAGTTTGCTTCTAAGAACTTTAGTATTGTACATTATGGAAAGAATCAAATACCGATCTTTCCTTTTGTGATAAGCCTAATTTTAAATGAATTCCCATCGGCAGCTGTAAAATACTCATTGTGTGAGGTCCATACTATAGAGGGTAAAATGTTGGGCTTTATGATCATACGGCTGGATCCAGTATCTATAAACCCATCTCTAATACCACTCTGGGACCTCGAAGGGCACACAAGGAAAGGATACGTCAGTGATGTACCAGTATGTCCTCGACATACGACACCATCTCAAACAACACCTTCCTGGAGATCATACCTTAAGGCAAACTGTAGATCACTGGAAATTAGTAAGTTCCAAGTATGATGGCCGAGACACAACTCCCTTAACACACCCTCTTAGCTTAACACGGGCTCTCAATTCTCAGCTTTCCTCTTAGGAACCTTACCCCTCAGTATCTACCTTCTTTCCCCTTTAGTTCTAATCTCATACAGCAAAATTCTTTGGAACAGGCAGTCCTTGACTGTTAAGACTTTCTGCTACACAAGATCCTCAAAAGAGACGAGTGTAGAACATACTTATCTCTATATTAAGACTGGTAAATAAACATTCACTCAGACACTCAAACCCTCAACTTTAAGGAAAGAGAGAACTCAGAGATGAGCAATCAAACTGATATTCATATTATCAAACTAAAATTGAACGTCTAAAATTGAACGTGTTTACAAATAAAGAGAAGCCTTGATTTTATAGGCGAAGCAAGGGTTACAAAGGTAAATCTACCTAAGAACATACTCATGACTACTTTAACAAAGTAAAGTACAATGATTCCTACTTTAACAAAGCTACTTGAACAAAAGTTAGTTACTTTTTTAAAAGTAAACAGTAAAAGAATCTACTTTTCTAAAAGTAAACAGTAATTTGATAAGAAGGAATCCTGGCATAGTGCTTGCAAGCCATGGTGATTCTTCTTTATCAAAACTTCCAAAGAAAACATGACAATATTGTATGATGGAGGATGGTGCTCACTTTATCGCTAAGTGAGGTCATGATCATCATCTGTTAATGTCATTATCAAGTTGTTCAATCATATGGTCGATTCCTATTGCAGTCCATTGAGAAAGTCCCAGGCTAAGAATGGGCTCTTGTACAGGACTGGAAGGTCTACTAGAAGCTATAGAGTGATGAAATGTTGGACAGGGAATATCACTAGCTTGGATATGTATGATATTGGAGGAAGTCATTGATTTCCATTGGCTTGTTGATGGAAGACTGATAGAAGCAAGCATCGTGGTTTCTCCAAAATATAGTCCAAGAGATGTGCAGATATCTAAAGGAGATAAATTCGGGAACTGATTGAATTGGTCTAGCTCATAGTGTAGTTCATCCGTAAGTTGAGCAGATTCAGTAGACCAATCCGTAGTAGCTCTCCAGTGCTAAATATGATTCAGTGTGCACATATGTTTAGTAGTACTCATACAGTAGGGACGATGTATGATGTAGATGGCATAAGCCTTTCTATCAGTTATGATAGTGTCCCATAGTTGATGATGAGTCAAGAATTGCGATATATCGATACGCCATTTGTCTAGAGGTTGGAACCATTCCAAGAAAGTCCATAGAAGTGACTTTGACTGAGTTAGATCAGAAAGGTGACGATAGAAATGAAGTGGTGACAATGAAATTAAACATGCATATAAGGCAGACAAAGACCAAAGGTGCCATAAGGTGGCATCATACAAAGTATTATAAAGATGATACATTAACTTGTATAGAGTTAGGACATCAAAATGACTAGGAATTGGCAAAATGTCATTTTGAAGAAGAACAAGATGTAGATAATAAAACAAACTTTGATATAAAAGAGGGAAAAGCTCTGTAATACATTTAGGCGGAGTAGAATACACAGGTGGAAACTCTTTTTGGGTTTTTGCAAATCTAGGAAACTCTATAAGCCAAAACAAAGGATTATACTGATGCAAAGAAACTAAAGAAGATTGGATACCTTGGCAGTGAAGATAAGAGTATTTATTGTTAAGTCAAGAAGACTTCACTTCTTATAATGATTTTGATGAAAGTCAAATAAAAATAATAATAATAGAAGTGTATGCGAACTGTTTTGATGAGTTTGTTAAGTGTGTAGATAGATGTAAGCGGCATAAATCACGAAGTCATCAGACGATGTGAAGCCATTAGATGATGCGCAGTCATTAGAAGATGCGAATTCATTAGATGATGCGAAGTCATTAGATGATGCGAAGTCATCAGATAATGCGAAGTCATCAGAAGATGTGAAGACATC
>JANZXR010342354.1:0-24185 GCA_027575705.1 Erythroxylum echinodendron
ATTCATAATTAGAATTAGATAAATTAAAACTCCTTTTAATTTATCTTTAATTCTCTAATTGAACAATTTATAATCATAGATCAAGATTGGTGTCTAGCAACGCATCATAACTACCCAAATATTTAGGAATGTCAAAGTAGTTTTGACTAACCTTTCCATGCATAATTTTTCAGTATAATTCAATCCTTTCATCAACCAATTTTTCAATTAGACATAGAGCATAGAATAATCTATTTTGAGTCCAATCATATTAGTTCTCTGCCATTAGCTATTTATTCAATTAATGATATTTGTAAACTATTTACAAATGTCATTTCACCTTGGCCAAGGATTTCTCGGATCAATAATAATTGAGAACAACGGAATATTCTCCCTAATTACTTTAGGGTGATGAATCCTATCTTGATCACTCAACTACCTCCATTTAGTTCATGCTACATCTAATGACTACCGATTAAATGACCTTGATTAAATAGATCATAAATAGTATCAAAACATAGCAATCCCTATACAAGATAACTTTGATGATCTCAAGTCAAAGGATCACTTATACAATAATCACAATGAGAATTCCATAGACATACAACTAATGTTCCAAACAGATTTCTCATATCAGGTCTGTTCAGTAAACTTGTTCTCTAACAAGCACCTACACATTTATTTAAGTATCTCTATACTTTAGCCTATAAGATCGACTACTTTCTTCATAAGAAAAAACACAACGTATGCTAGTCTTTTTATGTTCTATTAATGCCCAATCTTAATAAAACAATGACTAGGAACATTTAGGAATAATACATAAATGCAATATGAATCTCACAATTATAATCTCATTATAATTTCATTTGCAATGTACAATTATTCCATGGACTTTATCGTATACATCTAAATATGTACAAGATAAATAATGTCTTTAAAAAATTTGTCACTAAACTACAACCAAAGCGAATGGCTGTAGGGCATAAACCAATAAAAAGGACCAAACAAAAAAGTATCGCCTTATATCCATAGTCTCTTACAATGTCAGGGATATCAATTACATAAAGAGACAATAGCCTCTTAGGCAGTTTTTGCAAGAACATAAAGTTGTGATAGTTGGTATTTTGGAAACTAAAATATGGAGATACTCTTAAAGTTGAATTTGGTGGAAAGTAGTGGCTTTTTGTCTCAAACCATGACCATTAGACATCTTTTAGGTTATGTAACATATCAATAACTTTTCAAAGATGCATGATGTCTATTATTTCAAATATGATTGAGGATATAATGGAGATTTTTATGGATGATTTTTTAGTCTTTGGAGATTCTTTTGATCACTTCTTGACAAACTTCAAAAAAGTTCTTTAAAGATGTGAAGAATTGCAATTAGTTCTAAAGTGGAATAAATTCTATTTCATGATACATGATGGTGTAGTTTTAGGACATAAGACATCATGCCAATGTATGAAAGTAGATAGAACCAAAATGGAGGTTATTGAGAAGTTTTCACTACTGATCAATGTCAAAGGCATTTGTGCATTTTTAGGAAACGCAGAATTTTATTGCTAATTTATGAAGGACTTTTCTCTCATTGCTAGATCTCTAACTAACCTTTTAGTTAAATATGTGCCTTTTATATTTGATGATAATTGTTTACTTGCTTTTAACATGTTAAAGGAGACACTTACTTTAACACCAATATTGATGTCACCAGATTGGTCATTACCATTTGAAGTCATGATCGATGCTAGTGACCAAGTTGTGGGTTATGTGTTAGGCCAACAGAAGGAGAAAAGACTACATGCTATTTACTATAAAAATAACACATTAATAAGAGCCCAAATAAATTACACCACTATTGAGAAGGAGTTGCTAACAATTTTATTCTCACGTGACAAGTTTTGGTCTTACATTCTGGGATCTAAAGTGATCATTTATGCTGACCATGTAGTGTTGAAGTATCTTTTTACTAAGAAAGACACAAGATTGAGAATTAATTATTGGGTGCTTCTCTTACAAGAATTCGACATTGAGATTAGAGATAAGAAGGAAGCAAAAAAACTCAATCTTATTTTTTTCAATTTAAAATTCGAATGCAGTGAATAGGCATCAATATTGGTATATTGATGACATGTTCTTCAAATTAAAGCATAACACTATCTACAGCTAACACATGCATAGACACGGGCATGTACCATCAGTATGGTCTTCTCATTATTCGACATAGGAGTGTTTTGCAGGAAATATTCAATATGCCTCCAAACTCTCCTACATGATCATGTACACTATCCTACACTCTATAACTCATTCAAAACAACTTCATCATTCTTCACACTTGTCTAAATTTGTTCCTTTTTACTCCAAGTGATTTAATTAGACTTGAAACAAAATATAAACAACTTAAGTCTCAAAATCAATAAAAACAATTAGATAAACAAGTAAAATACATTAACTATAGGAATAAAAATATGGCTAAATCTCTACTTACGATATTCTAATACTAATAAGTTAAAAGGTTGAATGGTAGTTTAATATCTCAAGATGCATTAGATTAATCATTCCTTTATATCAATGTATTATTTTCAATGTGTATGCTCATGTTTATAAAAAAATGATTGAACAATAAAACTCTTCTTTAATTTTTTTAAAAATAATAGTTCAAATAACATTCAACTTGTAAAACTCATTTGTAAATGATATAGTTTAAAGTAAACAAATTTAAATACCAATGATACGAGGATATGGAAATTTTAAGAGCAAAAATTTCTACAAATTTTCTTTTATTGACCTTAGTAATTTTTACATTAGAAATTTGGAAGATTTTATTGGACTTACATAAATATGAAAGATTCTAATATAACTTTATTACTTAAATATTTATAGTAGATCTTGTTTAAATATATGTCAATAAGCTATATGTTCATCGATTAATGTATTATTATTATTATTATTATTATTATTATTATTATTATTATTATTATTATTATTATTATTATTATTATTATTATTATGACGATGATGTTGATGATGATGATGATGAAATGGTTTATAGAAGATCCCTTTTAAATGTTAACATTTGCACCATAAATACAAGTCAGACCTTAATAGTTTAGAGTGTATAAAAAGAAACCTAATATTTTAAGATCATTTGAGTTAAACTCCTAATTGATAGAACTGTTAATCTCATTAGTTACTTTTCATATAAACACTAACATTATGTTATCTTTATTCTTTTTTTAGGGATTTACTTGTGTCATATGGAGTGTACACATCAATATATTCAAGTTCCATAGTGGCCAGAGATCTCCCTTTCCATTTCCCCTAAATAAATCAAAGATGGTGGTTGCGAGTCGACTTGGAGCTTCAAGTTGAGTAAGGTGCCTGGGCATTTCATGGAAGCATCATAATTTTCAAAGATTATAGGTTAAAGGTTTTTAGTAAAGAGGTGTTAGGGCGATTCATGGGATAAACAACGACACTAACTCCTCTTTTAGGGTATGGTTCTTCATTAATCCGTCTTTTTTGTTGTGATGTTTCCTAGGTTTTGTTGTGTCTTTTCAATTTTTGTTCTTTCTACGATTTTTTTCTTTTTTTGATATTAGCTTCTTTATGTGATTTAAGGTTTAATGCTTTCTAGGTTTTATTATTTTGATCTCTTTGTGTTTGGTATTGTTAGGTTTATATCAAGATCGAATTTTTATGCTTAATGGTATTATGGTTTCATTTTAGGAGATCTTCTTTTATTCTTTCACTTCAACAAATCTCTTTTCTCTACTCTACCACCATGGCTCTAGAAAGCTTAAGCAGCTCAGGTTTGTTCAATCTTATTAACGGTTGCTTGGTTTATTTTCATTATACTTGGCTTTGTTTTACTTGTTACAATGAACTATTGCAATGTGGTTTTTTAACGGTAGATTGATGCATACAACTGAATGCTCGATGATTTAGTGATTTTAACATTCATATCTTCTTGATAATTTTTCTTTTTGTTCAAGTTCTAGTTTTTGCTCCCTAGTTTGTTGTAGTTTTTATTCCCTAGTTTGTAGTGGGTTTCCTTTGATACACATTTTTGATAAAGATTGTATTTTTATGATTTGATCATTCATGGCTTTTAATAATCTAAACAGTACTTGTTATAAGTAATATTTCGATACTCCCTATTGACAGTGGAAGTTTGGACACAACTTCCTATTTTGAGTTCTTCAGAAACTGGTCATGTCAAAGATGTCTACACTAAATGCCTTGATGCATATGTCTTTTAGTTGCTACGGGGATTATTTCTTGAACTAAGACATGTTTCAAAAGTAAAGCCATGTGTTTTGGTTTAGTATTTAATAAAATGATGTAGTGGTTTGTCATTTAGTTTAAGTAACTTTAATAAACCACATTATTTACTAAAGAAGCAAACTAGCCTTTATATATTATGACACAACAGCTGCTGGTTTTCCCTTCAAAGACATCCAATAGAATTCGGAGAAGAGTAGCATGGCCCTACACAAGGATGGCACGTATAAATCTAGAAATGGTGAGTAGAACTTTGCAACATATTAGGTATATTTATCCTGCTATTTTATTAAAACTTTGGCTTCTAACCTTGCATCTACGAATGAAGATCTGTAGCCATAGGTTTTTTTGTTCTTTTTTTGTAATAAGATCTATAGCTATTATTATTTTATTTTAATTATTTATTATTACTTTATTCTAAGTATTTTTTAGTATTTATTATTATTATTTAAATGTATTTGGTTATTTTATTACTTCTTTTATGTTTATTTGACTTATTTACTTAGTTATGTTATTTTATTATTTGTTCTGCCTATGTATGCACATCCATTTGTAATTTTGTAGTGTTTTCATGACACATTACATATGGGTCCATCGGAAATGACCTCTCTACTAGGTAGGGGAAGGTTGCATACCATCGGAGCTCCCTAAATCCTATGCCTCAGCGAAATTTCAATTGGGTGTTGATGATGATGATATGGAGCCTACACAGTAATGGTGGGTCTTAGTAGCCAAAATAGACCTTAGTTTTAGATTGATCCCAATATAAATTCCTTAGTCACTTGTCTCTTTATTGTCTCTCCCAATCTGGGCATCAAATTTTGGTTTAGGAGGAAACATGTCTCACTTTGAAACATTTCCATCCCATAACAAGGTTATGATTAATGACCTATATTAGCTTGAGCAAATATACATAAAGGATGTGAATGATAATCGGATGTCATCTTTAAACCAAAATATGAGCTCAAACTATTGATGATATTCTTTTAGACAAGGGTAGAGCTACATTTGTGATAAGTCAACTATACATTCAAATGCTTAAAGATTAGGTCACAAGTTAATGTAAAGATCATAACGATCAATGTCAAAACATATATCAAATTTTGTAATGACATACGCAATTTTATGTGTTAGTTTGAAAATTTTGCAACAAAATGGATGAGACAATGATAAGATACCCTATTTTTATTTCCTTGCAAATTACAAAAATCTCCTTCAAACAAACGTACTAGCTAACTACTTTGGAAATTGTCACGTGATTTATTATGCAATAGCCAAAAAGAGTGAGCTACTAGGAGAAAATGGCATTGCCATAACCAAGGTTTCAAAAACCAGATTGAACTGGTTGGTCCAACTGAAAATAGTATGAACCTGCCAGTTGTTTGATTTGGTTTTATTTAATAATCTCTTTGTATAAAAATTGGTCGATTTATCAAAAAATCAACTGGTTTTTCAGGTAATCGGTCGAACCAGTGATCAATACCTAAACTTCATATTTCCTCAAATCAAACTCTCTCCTCGCCTCCACCATTTTCTCTCTTCTTAGATCTCATCGTAGCTCCTGCTATTGTGTATTTGACATCCATGAAAGCATAATAGACAACTACAAATAATATGAACCCTACCATTGCACTCTGTTCTAACTTTTGAGAAGATGGTAAATGCAAAATATAACTAACAACGTTGCCAGAGCAGACTATTGGAAGCCATATAAACTCTATAAGTTTCTTCACAACCATATTTAGCTGATGAAAAAGCATCCACATGTCATTTTGGGACTTGGTACACTTTTGGTCTTCTTCTGAGAGTAATCTTTTGATACAAAATTATATTACTTTGTAATTGCTATTCTGTTTCAACACTTCTTTAATGGTGCTTATAAAGCACTCTAACTAATAAAAATATAACTATAATGATGTAGTAATGAATAGAAGTATAATGGTGATATTGGATTTTTTAATCATGTCAAACCCAAAGTAATTGGAATGAAACACCAAGCTTCTATGAAGCATTAGTTCATAAGTCAACGTCCATTGCATGTAGTTTGATATAACCACTAAGTTCCACTTAAACAATTAGTGGTATTCTGAACACCAACCTCTTGAATCAATGTTTGATAGGGAACCACTAAAGTGTTAAATGCATCACACAAGCCAATGTCACTTGATTTATATTTTACCAAGCGTGCGAGGGTATTGATTTCTATTCTACCTTGTCCTCTACTTTACAGATCTATAAATGGTTGTCAAGCTCCTTTAGAGTTCCAATTTGTTCTACAGATAAGGAGATAAGGATAAGGCAAAGGCAGTCTGATAGTGCGTCATAACTATAGTGAAAATAAAATAACTAGACTACTACAATAGTAGTAGTAAGTCTAGGTCGATCCCACAGAGAGTGTGCGTAAAGTTGTTGAAATGAAATTAATCAGTGTTTAGGAAAAAAAAGGGGGTTTGGATTTTGAAATAAGAAATAAAATAAAACTAATCTAATGAAAACAAATTAAAAAAAAACATGCAAAAAATGATAAAAGTGGGGAATTTGGTAGGGACTCGGTTTTTTAGTTCAATTTTGACCTGTACCCTAATTAAGCATATTGCATTGATTTGTTGTTCTCAAACCTCTCCTAGCCACTATTAATCGTGGGTTAATAATTAACTGGAGTTTTCTCTTAGGTGTTGTTTAATCAAGATACGATCGTTAATTAAACCTAACCACCGAATAACCTGGGATATGATCTCTAAATTTAATTAGGTAGTAGCATTTTGAATTAGGAAAATCTATTAACCAAGGCAACAACTATATATAATGTGTCATTTAACCTAGATAATGTTCCCTAATGATTACGATTCACTAGTTGCTACACATGAATTTCAACATAATAATTACGGATTATATTGAAATTCTAGCAATGAGTTTGTAAATAAATGATTAAGTGAATGCATAAAATTCATCTTTTCACAATACCCAATGGGTTCATAATCAAATAATCGAACAATAACGAAAATCTAATTATCCATACACAAAACCCAAATCAATTAACACAAGATAACATAATCAATTCCTAATGAGAGAAAGAAACAACAAAAATAAAGAAATATACTTAACCTGAGTCGTCCGCGTCGATGTCACCTCTAAACTGGCATTGGGAACTTAGCCTTCCATGGGTATCTCCAAAGAAATTGCTTTAGCCCCCATAAAAATACCCTAGCCAAAGACCCCTTGTAGTGCCTCCACTTTTTCGTTTTCTCTCCTAGCTGCTGTTCATGTGATGTGACAAATAAACATCTTGGGTCACGGATACTATTCACACATCCACTCTTCTCCCGCAAGCTCTCTTTTGTACTCTTCCAAGCTCTCTCTATTATTTTTGTCATGCTGCTGTTGTGTTCTCTCCTCACTCTTCACTGATATGATAAATAATGTTTATGTCCACACTACTATTCACACTTAAAACCCTCCTTGATGTGTGTTCAATGTAGTCCTTGTCTGTGTTTTCTTCCTTTGGCTGTGCCTTTTGCTACTTGGCGTGGATTGCTGCGTTGCGTTTGTTGGTCCTCTAAACGTCCAAAGTGTTGCGTTTTGATGCTCCTTGGTGTTGTCCTCCTTAAAACAATTCCACCATTTTATTTTCTTTTACCCACGCATATACTAAGCCCTCCTACCAAACGCCTACGTTTTAGGCAGAATGGTATTGTGCATTTTGGCTTCTTTTACTACACCTTGGACTATCGTTTTACTCCATTATTTTCCATGAAATTGATGTTGCATGGGGTTGTCTCTGCTGGTTTCCATCTTTATTTCACTATGATTCCAAGATGCTTTCCATTGAATTCACTCCATTAAATCACGTTATTGCATGCAAAAATATGAAATTTCCATGCACAGTAGCCATGAGCTATATTGCTTCATCATCTTAATTTTCTTGTCTTTATTTGCTCTGGTATTTATCATTCTTACTCCATGAAGACAAGTAAGTGTAATTTTTCAAAAAATGACCCAAATGTAGTGCTTTTAACTCACTTAAACTTCTTTTCTTCTGAATTGTCCCTGAAATCATATACGAGTCAAAGTGAGTATCTTAAGCAATTTTATGTCATTAATCGCTAAGTGTTATTAAATAATTAAACAATCAATTAAGCATATATCACAGTCGATTCATGAGATTTCTTCTTCATTCATACTTCTTGATTAATTAGTTTTCTGTAACAGTTAGAACTTTATTTCATTTCAACATCTAATTTTAATAGTTTTATTATATATACTTTTTGAAGTATTGACTTTGTTGATCTAAAACACCAAAAATGAAAATATTTTGACAAGATAACTACCATTCTATTATTGGTTTGTTTTTGTTATGGTAACCATTCACCATTCTACTATTAGTATCTGTGTATATGTATGGTTTAAAATGGTTTCAACTTGACTTTTTTTTTTCCTCAAATTGACTTTTGTTTCTTTTTGTTCTTGGATTTGATCCATTGTTCCTTATGTGTTCACAAATATCATATGTGAGATGATAACTTAAATTTAAGGAGTGTATGAATTTGAAGTAGTATGATAATTGAAAATCTTCAACTGTAGTATTGTTAGCAATAAAATTCCTTAGTGAGGAATGCTAACTTCACTTAGGGAGCTTACAGTTAACCAATTACTATACTAAAAAGAAGTTGAAGCTCCTTCTCTCAGCTGGTAATTAAGCCTCACCCTCACTTCTACTTTAAGCTTGATTATATGACTTATTAACCAAAAAGAGAGTTTATAAATAGTATGAATTTACTGCACTATAAAGACATAATTAATATATTGAAAATTATAATAAGTTTGCAATGTATTGCCTTAATTTGTCCTAATATAATTGTCAAATGTCTTTAGACTATTTTCTTGCTTCCTAATTAATCTATACATATCATATTTAGGTTGTTGCTGAAGAAAAATTATGTTTTCTTAGGAAATTAATAATATTAATAAAAAAAGAAGTTGATCCTTACTTTTTATTCATTATATAGTGGTTTAATACCAGTTGAATCTTTAAATATTAAATTTTTCCTTCGGCCAGTTCATTATCTGGTATGGTTTTTAAAACATTGGTCATAATTATATATATAAGTGGTAATAAAATTAAGGAGTTGGAGAAAGGAATTTTGATAGGGGAGAGAAATGGTTCTCAGCATACATGAATCTAATTAAAGAAGAAAACATAATTATAATTGTTGATTTGCCTAAGTTATGAGTGTATGACATTGATTTTGGACAAGAATGCCAAAAAGAATGAGGTTGTTCACATTCATGTTTTTGACTTTATACTTTTAGCTTATTGGCACTTACTAGGTATGATTAGGGGGATTTTAGATTAAGAGAGATGATGAAGAGATAGGTCATTAGGAATTTTAGATTGGGGTAATTTGAAATTAGGGTTTATTTTTGTAAGTGGGATCCACATTTGCTACATATGCTCCACATTCTACATGTAGATCCTATGTAAAGAATAAAATATATAAATAGTCTTAATATTACTGAAGTAACATTTAATTGGGAGAATTCTAACAGGGTTAATAGCAGTTAATTAAATTCAAATTGAGGTTAATTAACTTCAATTTGAGTTTACTAATTTGTTACTTATAGTTAACTAGGCTTAATTAAACATAATTAATTTTTAATGTTCATAGAAGTCAGTTTGACCTAATTTGATAATTATGAAAAGTTCCAAGTTTAATTCAATATAATATAAACTTCATTGAAAATTGTGCTTATTGTGAAAATTCACGAAATTAAATTTCAATTAATCAGTTCTAATTCAATGTCGTGAATATCATACCAGATCTGGTATCAGATTGGTTTCTAATACGGTACTGTATCGGTACCTGTCAATACTGGGTGCCATTTTAAGTAATTTTTAAATTTATGAAATAATCCCTAAATTTTTTTTAGAAATTGCAAAATAGTTCACTGTCATATTGTACATTTGTACTATCTAGTTTATAAGTTTACGTTAACCATGTTTCCAAAAATCATAATAATAAATAATAATCACAATTAATATAAAAAAAGATAATTATCATCATATAAATATAAAATTAAGAACAATACAAAGTATTTAAAATATTACATTTTTATGATAGAAGAAATAATAATTACATCAAAACATCAAATATAAAGAATAATAAATATCATCAACTCTCAAACTATTACAATTTACGATAAGAGTTCGTGATGAGGAACCAACTAATTAGAAGTGAAACCTGTAACAAAAATATTTACAATTACATATATAGAATTTAACCTATACATCAAATATAATTAAAAAAGAGAAAAAACAAAAACCTGGAACTTCATTCAATTGTCTACATGAGGATAACCGTTATAACTATATTAACCCAGTTATCATTTAGTTCAAAATCCTCATCGTTGAGAGGAAGCTCATCATCATCATCATTCACATTCAATGCACCAAATTGCATGTCAATACTTTCCCAACTAAGATTATCTTCCAAGTCATTCACATATATCAAATATGGTTCCTTTAAAGCCCAATCCACCAAAAGATCGATATTAGCAATAGAAATTGGATATGTTGAGCTACTTGTGCTATTAAGACTCCTAGTAAACAATAAAATTTAATTATTAGAAAATTATAATAAATTACATCAAAATTAATAATGATAGTAACATACATTTCCTGAAGCTTTAAATTGTAACGAACGAATACCAGTCATTCAATCTCTTATGCTCCAATCTATTTCTTTTTTTGAAATTGATAAATTCAAATGTGCTTTAGTTCCGTTCACAGCTTGTTGTACTCACACATTGACAAAATTTGAATTGCAAAAGAACACCACTTTTAAATTGATCTCACTAAGAAACTGTAAGTCGTAAGATAACAAAAGTAGCATTACAAACAAAATAAAGTAATAATTAATTTTCAAAAAATAAGAAAAAGGAAACAACTAACACTTGAAAAAAGTTTTGCTCTTTGTTAAATAGCAATCGACAATCCAAAATTATCAGAAGACTACTTATAAAGCTCCATTTGTAAGCTTAAGAGATTTTGTGTTATTTCATAGCCAACAATTATTGTAATAGTGAATAACATTCCTCTACTAATTTTAGTTTTCTTTGTAAAATCCGGTCTGAAATATACACTAGGATTCAAAAATAGCCTAGCTGCTAAGAACGAAGAATAAAGTTGCCTTTCTCATCTCTCATTGATGATTGCAAGATATGGTGTATACAAAGAAAGTTTATGTTTCAGATTGGCCCTTATTGCTTCCTTTTCCCTTTCCATGGCATCTAAAAAATAACCCATTGTTGGGTTTTTTTCACTATCAGCCAATCAAAGCGCCCTCACCAAAGACTCACAAACTCGGATAACACCAGGAGTCCAAAAAAAGAATTATACTTATTCTGTAACCTTTTTTCTGCCACTTTATAAGTGTAATCATTGTCAGTAATGAATTGAACAATGTTTTCTAACCCCATTTTATTCACAACTTCATCAAATATCTCAAATAAAGTATCATTATTTCTAATAAGGTTAGATGCATCAATAGACTTCAAAAACATTGAGTCATTTATAGAATAAGCCAAAAAATTAATAATAGGCTCTTATATCTTATTTGTCCAACCATCACACATGATTGAACCCAAAAGTAGCTCAATTCACTCTTCTTTCATCCAAATAACTTTTAATTTCAATAACTGAGCAATTCAAAAGGTTACCTCTTAAGTCATTAATCGATGGAGCTTTGTATTCCGGACCATAAGAGTCTATTGCATCCACCATAGGTTGACAGTAGTAAGACTGAGAAGCATCAAATGATGAACCTGTATCGTACCATCATCTGGCTACTGCCATATTGACATTGTGAGCTGCATCTCTTGATTACATTGCACTATGAATTGAAGGTTGAGCTCTAAGAGTTGTTTATGGTGCAAAAAAACTACTCACTTGCCTTCTTCTTTTCCTCACATCAGGTCCAGGTGTAACATTCACTTCTTCCTAGGCTTGGGGTAGAACACTACCACTACCACTACCACCTTCAACATTTCCATAATCACCACGAAAACCAGCAAATGAACTTTCACTACCAATTTCAAAATTCAACCTTTCCCTTCTATCTTTCTCCTGTTGATATTCTTCAATCAATGTTTTCATTTACCACTTCACATCACGACTTACTTTTTACAGGGTTCTACATCTCCTGTAACTACAGCTAAATGCTTCTCTAATCAGGTGATTCCTCCACGTTTCAAATATTTGTTACAAAATAAGCACATTGTATGGTTCTTAATACCCTGGACTAATGCAACATGAGCCCTAACTAGATCATTGTATCTTCCTGAAGCAGTTTGATCAAGAGTACTTGAACTTCCTTCCATTAATCTGTAAAAATAAATGAAGATATATATCAAAATCATACACAATTCAGTTTCATCAAACACAATCCAATTTAATCTAATATAATTCATCAATAAGTCAGAAACTGTCAATTTAAGTTTTCAACATACACAATTACACAATACACAAGTCCATCATATGTAATACAACTCATTTTTTATGATTACCTCCCTATATAAACATTTATAAATATATATATTACTAGCTAAGGTAGAACTTGGTTTCTTGATAATGAGAGCATATGTTTGTAGAATTTAATTGGACAAATATTTGTGGGCATAAAAGATACATTCATATGTACGAAAGTGAAACTTGTAGCTAATAAATAAGCCACACATTTGCTAGTAGGACTTTACATTTGTCGCTTGTAAAAAGAAATTAGTTTTGTCACATATGATTGAATTAACTTAGGATTAAACTGCATGCATGGTAGGTTGAATGTTAAGCTTCACTATACAGGATTACATTTGAACTTATTTTTTAGAAGTAAGTGTTATGCATAACTTAAAATAATTAAACTAGTGTTCCGTGACATATAATTCAATGAAGAAATACATACCAATTTCTCATGACAATGAAAGAATTGATAGATGCATGATATCAATTAATAGCATTATGTTCTGCCTAATCCACAAGCCTACGACATTGACTCAATCACTTTAATGACATCTTATAAAAGCTCAAGTTTAATATTAACAATAAAAAAAAGATAGAGCTTGACTATATTCCAAAGTATTGAATTTATTTAGATTTGATTTTGGAAATTAATAAAGAAGTTGAGATATCTTGTATAATATATACAAGGAGTTTAGTTTATTAAAATATAGTGTACAAATTGTAAGATATCTTTTCTAGAAGTGAAAGTATGCAACCATTATTTTATATAATTTACAATAGTCCTTTAAAGGAAATACAAATTGAATGTCAAAACTTCAAACATTTCTTCAGGCAATACTTTGAAATTAATATTTAAAATTGAGAAAAATTATTATCAAATCTTTATCTTTATTTTTTTTAAAGAAGATGGAGGAAATTTTAGTTAAGTTTTATTAACATAAAAAGAAGAAGAAATTGTTAAAATGTATTCATTTTAATTGTATAAATTTCTAATATATAGATTGGAAAGAATCATATATATAATTACTCTTACAGTGCCTAAAATTCATGTTTCTTTTGTACGATGATAGTTTGTGATTACTTACAGATACAAATGATATGCTTAAAATTTAAATCTTCATTCATACATAGCCATATCATGAATGGACCAAATTATAACCAACAAGATAAAAAAAAAAAGTATCATTCGTTCAACTCTAGTCAAAATATCCAATTCTAAGTTTTCAACACAGCACAAATCGCAAATCCATACAATTTAATTCCAACTTCCAACTTCCAACTTCTAACTTCCAACAATCCAACCAATTTACAATCACAATTAACAAATGCAATTAAGCAGAAAAACAATTAAAAACACACCCAAAATTTTCTCAATGTATTTGATTCGGATTTTTGCGTCAAGTCGGGAATGAATTTGGATCTTTTCTAGATATGACGAGCAGTGGTGGCAGGCAGCAGTGGACTTTGGACAGTGGTGGAGAGTGGAGGAACCGAGGAGGGCGTGCAGTGAAGTCTAAAGATGGTTCGGTTGTGGTGAGTCACGACGCGTGCAAACTGGAGAGGAGGGTGTGCGGCGGTGGCGTGAAGGAACCGAGGAGGGCATGTGATGTTGTCGCCGACCGGGGAGGAGAACGAGAGAGAGAGTGCCTGGCGAAAAGTCTAATATCGGCCGATACTTACGATTGGTACCATTTTAACTGATACTATTCTGTTTTTCAGTCGATACGGTTCGTTCCAACGTGTACTCTTCTTTAATTATACTTGGAAGTACCAAGTGCTGACTTTAGGTTTAACAAAGGTGAAAGTTGGGGATGTGGTGCCATTTTGGAATTCTTGAGAAATAAATAGAGAAATAGATGAAACCTAGGATCCCACTGGCACTCGGACAAACCTCCACCCCGATTCAGCTCACCAAAAACTCTACGGCTGTTCACATTTTCTATCAGATCGTGTTCTTCCCAGACTTTCTGAACGAAGCCCCTCAACTCTAGCTTTTTCCTTAATCCAGCTTTTTTTTTTAAAAATTTCTGGTCGCAACTAGCTACAGTAAGAAGGAAACGTGAGTGAAGTTCTCGGTTCAATCCTTCAATTTCGCTATCTAATCATGCCTAGTCAGTTGGTTTTTCCTCCACATGTCAAGCCTTTGTTAGCTCGTCTGTGTAGATGGATCTTCACTAATTTGTATTATATTTCTTATAGGTTCTGGTGTTGCACATTCCAAGGGCTAGCTACAAAGAGGTTAAAAGTTTCACCCCTTCTATTATTTTTCGTAACGCTATGGCTTGTGAAAAGAAAAGAAGAGGAGGTTATGTTTAATAAGTGTTTGAAGTAATATCTCAGAGAACATGTTGGTCCAGAATTCCTCTTGCAATGGACAAAAATTGAGATAGTGTTCCCTTTCTTTTTTCTCGCTTTGCTTCTCATGATTATATTATTAAGTAGTGATTCTGACGTCTCAAAACTTAAATTTGCCTTCGCTGCCGTTTCCCATTCTTAAAGTTGGTTCACGGTTCTCAGATTAGTTGCTTTTTGTTCTATAACCCTCACAATTTTTTTAGACATGATCATGTTTGAATTAAATACGCTTGAAGGTCTTAGTTGGAAGAGCTTCTACTGAGTTAGGGCGAAAGTAGAATTTGGGGGTTCGTGAGTGGCCTGTAGCTTTTCGGTTGCTTTTCTTTTCACGTTTGTTCTGCACTGTTAAGTCTTCAGTATTGTTTTGCCAAAAATTTTCATTCCAGCCCTTTTTTGTGAAAAACTTGTTAGCTCTTAATGGTTGCCTTTGTCTTGTTTTTACATAAAAACCTGATTTTTTTTCTTTCGTATTGCTGTGTATATGGTGTATTCTGCTTTTTAATGTTTCTGATCTGAAGTAGCGTGTTTGTTTCCAGCTCCTGCATGGAGGCCATTATGATGTAGATGAAATTCTGATACTTTACTTGTTTCAGTGTCGTCGTGTTTTGGTAAATATGCTTCTGTTGCTTGGTATGAATGCTGCTCGCATAAAATCTGCATGTTTATCATTTTCTTGTGTAATCTGAGGTCTCTTGCAATATAATGGAGAACTTTATAAACCTAGATATTGGTGATTATCGGTTTACAGTTTGTGAATTCTGTTCATATTTGTCAAGACCTGTCCACTTAGTGGATACCGTTCAGGTGCTATATGCTTTGCCAAGAACTGTCCATTTTGGGGGACAAAATCTGCATGATTGTTTAAAATTTTACAGTGTTTTTTTCCCTTTTACATTATTTTTTGTAAATGAAATGCTCTTGGTCATGTTATGATGTTGAATTTGAGTTATAAGAGTAAATTTAGGCGTTGACTTTGTTTTTCCATGTTAATAGTTTGGTATCGTTGTCGTTTGAATATTGATCACGGATGTTGATTCTCTGTGTATGTTTTATCAGTCATGAATACTGAACTTTAGGCAATTTTTTTTTGGGGGGTCAGAGTTGTTTCCTCAATCTTTTGTCAATTATGAGGGCTTGCGGAAAAATAATTCTAGATATCTTGCTTTTAGTACTCCAGGGTTTTTGTATTCTGGTTTTTTACATTGTATGATGGCCTTTCTCTGCTAGTATAGGTTGGTTATTTTGGAATTCAGTTTTTCTTGCAACATTTCGTATTACTTGAAGTTTCTTTGAGTTTTTTGGAATTTAAGAAAAAAAGAGGACATAATTTGAATTAGTCAATGACAGTTTGTTTTCAATTTGAATCTGAAGTCTTGGTATTCTGTAGCTAGATCAGAAATGGGCAGTTTTTTTATGGATAAAATTTTAGAAAAGAGTTTGAAGGATAAGGGTTTTGAAATACGTTGGGAAATACTGATTTTGAATTGTTTAAATGGATTGGATTTTCAGGTGGGCTGGGCTGGGCTGGGCTGGGACTTCATACCTTGAACTATAAATTTGGTGCATTTGCAACTAAAAGCGAATATGTAGGCATGCCTTTTAACTTTCTGCATGGAACAAGTGCTTGCATATTTATACTTGTTCTAGTTTTGTGCTTTAAATTTTAATTTTTGTGAAAAGCCGAAAACATTGATATTTTATATAATTTGGATTAAAATTTTGTTAATTTCAATAAACTTGGGCGTAATAATAAAATGTTTCCCACTTTTTGCTTAATCAGAATAAAAATAAAATAATAAACCAAGCCAAAAGTGTATGGTAATAAAAAAATTGAAAGTATATAAAGAAATCAGATAGTTCTGCTGCTTTAATCAAGTCAGATAGTTCTGCTGCTTTAATCAAGTCCTGGGCCTCTCTGGTTTAGGATAGATGCTTGTTTTGTATTGAAATTACTAAAATATACTTTTATGAAATTACTAAAATATACTTTTATTTTTATTTGCAATTTCATGTTTATATTTACTTGTGTATGGACAATTAGAGTACTGATAAGACTAATGAAATGGGATGGGCTGTTCTGGAATAGGAGAGGTTATTAATAATTAACACCCGTGTCAAAAGATATTAATTTAGTCTATGTACGAAAGTTTAAAATTTGACATTAGCCAAGTTAAAACAATAAAAAAATTTAAAATTGGTTTTATTGTCATTAAAAATTATTTCTTGTTTTGGTAAAAATACCAAATCAGATTTCATTTGCTTGAAGAAATAGCTTTACTTTCAGTGTCCATTTAAGATAAGTAAAAAGTTTATTTTTCGAACTTTCTTATCCATTTCCTTATAAATATTTTGATATTCCTTTACTTGAAAATTAGGGCATAGTTCCTCAATTTTTTCCTTTTATTATATTTTCCATTAGAAATTTTATCCCTAAAAAGAAAACTTTCCTTCCACTAGGTTCTCTTTCTTTTATAAAAACTTCTCTGATAAATTCTTTCCTTCTAATATTTTCCCTAAATTTTTAATGAATTAATAAAATCTCTTTTCGAACAACTTTTTTAACAAGAATATTCTCCTTTTTTTAATAAGTGTTCAAATATTTTTTTCTGAAGAAATAGTAATCGAAACTGTAAATTATTTTTATGGGTAGTTTAAGGTACCTGACACTATCCCTTTGTTACAAATTAACTCCCAAATATATTTCTTTAATTTTGACCTATTTTTCTTTTCCTTTTTAGGCCTTTCTTTATTTCTCCCTTTTAAAAAATAAAGTGGTGAATCTTTAGTTGTTTCAGGAAAAACGTCATTTGTTATGATGTGCTATAATAAAAATACGTTGTAGCCATCATTTATATTCTCATAACTTTGACATCAGATCATTATTATTTTTTATGATAGTACATGCTTACCAATTTTATAAAATTACCTTATAGAACTACGTTAAATATTTGTTCCTATCTAGGAAATGATAATGCTATAATATAAGTGGAGTTTTGGATGTGAAGCAGTTACAAGAATAATTATCTTTATACTTGCATTTGTATTAGAGATACCACAGTCGTCCTACATTTCTCTTTTTCTCAAGTATGAGATACGAACTAATTCTAATAATCTCAGCAAATCCAGTTAGATAAATAATATTCTCTACCTACTGTTATAGTCAAAAACTTTTCTTTTACTTATCATATAAAAAGGTAACATCAAATTATAGGATGAAAGCAATCAAAACCTTGTATACAAGGCCTAAAAGCCTAAAAGATAAATTAAAACTCTGTAATTGGATGCATTTTATTTTATGTTACTGTGTAAATTATAGTTATTGTACTTTAAAATTGTTTCAAGATGTGCTCACTACAATGTTTCTATTTTCGTTCTTATACTTTTTGTTTTAGTATACAATATATTCATACTTGGTCTCAAATGTATTAATATTGTTGGTCATTTTTAATAACTATTTTAATAACTAACTTCCTTTTGTTTTTCAAGTATATGTCTTGGGTATGTTTTAAGTTGTCTATTATCTTACAATATTATTAAGGATGGACATTTGTGTTTCTGTGAATTTTTAATAAAAGCAAGGAATAATGTCAAGGACTCCGAACTTTACTTTGAAAATTTTATGTCAAAAGCTTGATTTTATAAACCCATTACTGTTCAGTAATTATTTTCAAATGCATTAGTTTAGATGTTTTGAATTTTTGTATTTGTTTATATGCAACTCAACTTATGACTCTATATAAAACAGGATAATTTTATTAATTCATTTACAGGTTTTTGAATTTCATCTTTAAATTAGTGAATATTGTGATAAATTGACGAAAATTTTTTGCTATAATTTGTGCTTATATAGACTTCAACAATTAAAAAGTTCAATTGGGTTGTCAATAACGTTTGAGGCAGGAAATTTGTTTGCATCTAATTACTATATTTGATTTGAAGGAAAGAAGAATGATTTGGTTAAACTTTCATATTTAAATTAAAAACTATCCATTTTAGACATTGTTTTGCTTCAAAAGTAGAGTTAAACTTTTTTTTTTCATTTTGCATGTTTTTTTAGTTAATCCAAACAATTTTATTTATGTAATTGCATAAGAACCTGTTTTTTTCTTCGTTTTGAAAATAATAATAAAAGGAGACATTATTATTTGTATCAGGTAAGTTGCTGTTTGTTTTCTATAAATTAGATATTATTAAAGAGAGTTTAGTATTAGCATTTGTCTACCCTTATTTTAAGGTAGATGATTTGAGCTTATGGAGCTGTACTACATGATTTTTTGGTAATGAACTCCTTTTACTTAAAAAAAATCTATAAGAATAAAACTGAAGTTGAAAATTGAGTATAATTGTATAGTTTGGATAATTATGGATTGACTCGATTATGGCAATGACTGACAGAACCCTGTCCTGGAGGCCTATAAAAAGTAGCTTCAGCGTTCTCAATTGACTTTTTGAAACCCATAAGAGATTGATTGGTTACTGCCTTTATCTGTCACCAACAGTACAGCGAGACACAGAATGTCTGTGAGTCACTTTTCAACATTGTTTTTGATTCAATGCTTGATTTTGTTTCTTTACGTATTCTTGATTAATGATTGTTGCATTTGTCTTGTAATTATAGCTGGCGATATCTTTTGGGCAATCATCAACTTCAGCTCAAGTTTTCATTTTCCGATTATTGTACCGAGCCATCGAATCCGTCAAGCACAATCTTGCTCAGATCTTCTCTAATGTCTCCTGCTTCCAACCACCCACACTGGATTTGAATGCTAGGTGACTTGCTCTTTTAGCATCTTTTGAATTTCTACTTCTCTGTTATTTCTCTCTTTGTCTTTGATAAATCATTGAGAAACTCAAGTCCAAAGCTTGTATTTTGTTTCACAGTAATAGATTATGTGTTTTCATGTAAAAGAATAAAAGAATATCGTTGTTTTTATATAACAAGCTGTTGGTATAAGGAGATCACAAATGGATACTTATTATGGGATATGGCGTTCAATTGTTTTTGTGCAATCAATTTTGTTTATTGATACGGGTTCCTTTTCAAATCTTGTTTAATACATGGATTTTTTACGATTGAAGGACACATGGACGTGATGGTGTAGTTCATTGTCATTCGTTGCCAGATATTGTAGCAATTGTCAGTGATCATTGTAGGTCAAAAACTCAAGACTGGTTTTCAGATGACAAGGAATGCAATAATAAAGGAGATCATCAAGCAGTATTCAGTGTGGTGGATACAATGCTCAGAAATAGTTTGGAGCGATTGAAATCAATGAGGTTAGTTTTCCCTTCATACAGTTTTAAACCAGTAACTGGGATGTTGGGGCCAAGTTATTGATTGCAAACTTCGATATTTCCGTGTCAGAGGGTTTTTTTTCAATTTTGTTAGACTTGTTGCCTTTATTCATCTAGGAACCAGCTGCGCTGTCAACATTTCTTATGTCTGTTTCATTTTATATGCTTAATCATTTTGGCATTAATCTGTTAGCAGACTGTCTGATGATTGAGTTGATTAATTAGTCATTTCTTCATATTTACTTTATGAATGCCAAGGAAGAAAGTTGATACTTTTATTTCTCATATTTTGTGTTTAGTTTTGCAGGGATAATATATCTTTTCTGAAGATTGATGTTACACAATGCGCTGTGGATGTTAATTATCCCCGGGATGTTGCTATAATTAAGGATCTTTGTGCATGGGGTAAGTTGGCCGCAGCTTTCTGGATGAGGAAAAAGTTGATGGAAAAAGGTTGGATCCTTGATGTGCATATACATAACCATATAATAAATGGGTTATGCAAGGTTGGGCACTTGGAGAAAGTAGATTGTCTTATTAGGGAGATGTTAGAAATAGGTCCGTCTCCCAATTGTGCCACCTTTAATACTTATATCAAGGGTTACTGCCTCAAAAGTAATTTAGATAAAGCTCTCTTTCTTTTCTCTAATATGGCTACCTATGGTGTTAGGCCAAATAGAGTTACTATCAACATACTTCTGGATGCACTGTGTAAGAGAGGTCTTCTAGAGGATGCTAACAAGCTTCTTGTAGCAATATTAAATGACAATGAGGAGTCATCATCAAGTTTAATTACATCAACTATACTTATGGATGGTTGTATTAAGAATGGAGATATGGCCCAAGCCATTGAAATTTGGAAAACATTAATCCAAAAGAATACTCAACTGGATATCATTGCATATAATGTCTACATCCATGGGCTTTCTTTGATGCAAGATATGAGGCTAGCCTATTGTTACGTTTGTGAAATGTTTAAAAAAGGCTTTCTTCCTGATATCTTTACATATAACATTCTCCTATCTGGTCTTTGTAAAGAAAAGAAGTACGAAGAAGCCTGTTATATACACATTGTAATGTCAAGGATGGGCGTTCCTCCGGATATGATGTCCTACAAAATTGTTATACAAGGTTTGTGCTTACATGGAGATGTTGCTAAGGCCCATGGATACTTGGATTGTATGTTAAAGAAGTTAATGGTACCAGAGCCTCTTGTTTGGAACCTTATAATTGACGGTTATGGCAGACTACGTTACCTCCTTAATGCTTATTCTGTTAGAGATAAGATGTTGTCTTTTGGTGTTGTACCAAATGTGTTTACGTACAATGCATTGATTCATGCACACGTAAAAGCTGGAAACTTTTTTGGTGTACTTTCTCTCAAAAAGGAGATGCAGTTTCGTGATACTTTTCCTGATGTTGTGACCTACAATCTTATGATAGGTGGGGCTAACAACAGCAGGCAATTTGATTTAGCGCTTGAATTATATGATGAAATGCTCAGAAGGGGATATGAACCAGATATGGTAACTTATACAGAACTAATTAGATGTCATTGTATGAGAGGTAACATGAGGCTAGCAGACGAATATTTTACCAAGTTACAAAAATCTGGCTTACCCATGGATCATATCCCATTTCAGATTCTTATTAAGAAGTATTGTGAAATGGGTGAGCTCGATGTGGCATTCAGTATGTATGTCATGTGGCTTTCGACGATAAAGATGGTCTAACACAATAGATGAGCACCATACATTGGATGAATTTGATAATCATCAATTCTGGGAGTAATTTGGTTCGCAAGTAGTCTTGATAACCGGAGTCATTTTCTTCTTGTTGAGAAGTTGAATCTTGCCTATGATTTTCTGAGGTATGTGTTTATTTTGCTGATCCTAAGTTTTGATAGAGTATTTTATGGATGTGTCGTAGAAAATTCAGTTTATTAGACCTTAAATTGCTGTTCTCTGGCTTCTACATAGAAAGTATGATAATTTTAGCATTGATTGTTCTGGTAAGGTGACTTTAGAGCCACTGTTCATAGAGATGATGTTATATCCAAGTAAAAAGAATAACCTTTATCCTTCGCCTTTTCTTTTCCGTGTAGAGATCTCCATTCATCAATTGTTAGTTGGGGAAGTGAACAAATTTTTTGGCAACCAATAATTGGTGTTGCGCATGTCCTAACTTTATCCTGCTCTTATCTGGACTTGAAACTAACCGTATCAACTCTCTTAATCATATTTAGGATGATCTTCAATTAATATTATGCATTTCTATTTCTTACCTTTCTGAAAAATTCATCTAGTTTCAGCAGCCTTTGGTGTAGTAATAGATGCTTTAGATTATGTTCTATGAGTATTGAATTGCATGGTTATCTACTCTACCTCTGACTGACATAGTAAATACAATTTTGTTTCACTTCTTTCTTTTGCTTGCAGAAGTTGCTTTCACAGTCGGATCTATCATATGATGGATTAGTGTTTTATTAAACTAAAAGTTTAGCAGTGGATCTGATTGTAGTAGTTTCAGCAGTGGAATAAGGGAGAGAGAGAATTGCTTGATACAATTTTTTCATCACTGTGAGGTACCTAGGGGATATGAATGGTTTTTGACAATGTTTAGCTTGTGAAACTTCCAGATGCTTTGCAGAACTGAGGCAGGTCTGTAGTATATTCAGTTTCGCATCAGGGTCATCTGGTGGTAGCTATGAGAATCACCATGACAAAATTGGAGCTTAGTTGCCTACTTGCATGTTGAGATCATCCAGGAAGTTACTGCAACTACAGTAACATCTCAACTTAAATCAAAAGTCTAAAGCACTTGTAAGAAGCTTTAACAGATAGTTAGATTGGCTCTGTTTTTTCTTTTTCCTGTACATATTACCATTTTAAGGTTATTGATAAAAGCTCATGTCCTAGGTATTGCTTGATGCATGTCATATATTCCCAGAAAGGTTTTTGGATGTTTCTGAAATTGAAGTAGCCATTTATCTTTGCAAGAAGACATTACTGAATCCACATCATAAATGCCCTTCTGCAGCTTTGAGGAGTATCTGTCTTTCAGATCTTACTAGGAATAAGTAAGACCACAGTAGTTCTGCTTGTTAATTAATTTTTTTATTGATAACTTCTTCCTTCTGGTATCTCATGACTATTTTCTATGTCTGCACTTGTTTTAAGAAGACGAGCTGATCTTAGAAGCAAAGAGGTTGGACATGATGGAACACGATGTTCGGCATCTGGTGCTAAGCGAAAGCCTTTATGTTAGAATGTTGAGAATTTTCTGCAGAATTAATTTTGTTTCATAGAATTTGCACAACTGTTTGATGCCAATTCTATTGGGGGCTATTACATAAAATTCCATTAGTTGCTTTTCCAGTTAAATGTATTCCTTTCTGTTTTATTAGTGTAAACTACAATCAGGACATGAATGGAGTAAAGGTATAGCGGGTAAATTCTCAGTTTATGATAAAAAAAGTTTTCCGTCCGTGATATATGCTAAAATAAGAGGAGGTTCGTAGATATAGGACACCCCGCCAATAGTAATGGTGGGGTGGGAGAACGTGGACACCACCCCGTCATGGGGGATGGCGGGTGTCCACCCCGCCATTTTGAATGGCGGGGTGGAGCCTAGCTGTCCACTCCGCCATTTGTGACCCCGCCAAAATGGCTGGGTGGATTCAGAAATTATTTTTTAATTTAACTTAAAGTTTAGTTTAAAGTTTTATTTTTTTAGAGCTTAATTTTGCTTAGAGTTGTCG